>JAWWTY010000038.1:1326162-1380091 GCA_035222235.1 Margarornis squamiger
GGGTTGGGGATGGGGGTACAGGGTATGGGGGGATTTGGTATGGGGTATGGGGGGTATGAGGGGTATGGGATATGGGGGGATCGGGTATGGGGGGTACGGGGATCGGGGGGTTTGGGGGAACAGGGATCGGCCCAGGGGTACGGGGGGTGTGGGGGATACAGGGGTACCAGGTATGGGGGGTATGGGGCATACAGGACCGGGTATTAGAGGCACGGGGGGACCGGAGGGACCGGCCTGGGTGTACAGGGGGATCGGGATACTGGGGGTATGGGGGACACGGGAAGACCAGGGGGCTCCGGGTACGGGGGGTCCAGGGGCACCAGGACTGGCCCAGGGGGCTTGGGGGGCTCCGAGGCCTCTTGGTATGGGGGGCTCGGGGGGCTGGGACCAGCCCAGGGGACTTTGGGTCTGAGGGTCCTGGGCCTTGGCAGAGGGTCATGGCAATAGTGTGTGTATTTCGTATACATTTATATATAAACATATAACACATGTGTATTTATCTGTATATAAATATATGTGTGTGTTTTGATCTATTTACATACAAATGCATTTGTGTATTTTGATATATTTGCACATAAGTGTCTAACTATGCATGTATTTTGATATATTTGTTTATAAATATGTCAATACACGCGAGCCTTCTAAGTTTGTATGCCTGTATTTCCACACCAGTGGGTATTTCCATAGCAGTGCTGCTCCCTGGGCCGTTCCCAGGGCTTGGATGACCCTCCCCTGGCCTTGGTGGCCCCCCGGGCACAGCCCTGAGCTGTGTTTTGGTGGCCCACCCCATGGATTTGTGCCCCTTTGTGCTCATTCCCAGGAGCAGGCAGCCAGGTGCTGCCAGGGCATCTGCCTTCCTCACCAGGAAAACTGGCCTTTGGGCACACAAATGTGCCACCCTCAAGTGGGACGTGACACAGGGGCCAGGGCGAGCTCTGAGCACCATTTCTGCTCTGCCCCGGTGCCAAACCCCGGGGCTGAGCCCGAAATCAGCTCCAGGTGGGATGGGGTGTGTCCCTCCCTCCTTGGCCCCTCCTGCTCTGCTGGATTAAATTGCAAAGCCCCTCCTGAGAGGGAGAAGCTTCGAGGAGGATGGTTGGGTTTGCTCTGTCCCCTTGGGTGAGGAGGGGCTGGGGGTGCTCCCTCCTTTAACCAGGGTGGAATTTGGGGTGTGTTCTCTGCCTGCAGACACCAGGTGCTTGTCCTGATGCCTCTCTTCCCTGCCAGGCCAGCATGATCCCGGGACTGGGGCCGGTGACCCAGGCGGTGCTGGGGACATTCCTCACCTGGGGGCTGACGGCGGCGGGCTCGGCGCTGGTGTTCGTGTTCTCCAGCGGCCAGGTGGGTGCTGGGCTCACCCCCATCCCTGCCACACGAGCAGGATCGGGGACACAGCGCTGTGCCCTGCTCATGGGGGGCCTTGGCTGCCTTGTCCCAGCTTTGGGGGACTTGCCATCGGTCCTGGGGCAAGAGGGACAAAAATTCAGCTCATTTCTCAACACGCAAGAGGAGGAGGGAACCACATTCCTGCCCCTGGGCAGTGGTATGTGCTCCTGGCCTTCCAGTGTTTGGAAGAGCAGGTTCCCCTCCTGTAACCTGGTTTTGCTGCCTTGTTTCCAGGGCAGGATTTGGGTCAGCCCATGCTCAGAGTGAGCAAAGAGCTGATCTTTAAGTCATCCTGTATCCAAAATTAGAGGGCCCCCTCACCACCATGTTCCAAATTGCCCAGATGGATTTATTATTTATGCCTCTCTCTTGTGATGATTTATTCAGGAGTTGGTTGCACACTGAGATTCCCTTTGCAGGAGAGAACATCAGTTTTCTTCCTGGGGAGGGAAAAAACCCCCTGCCTTGGGAGTGAAGTGGGCAGGATTTGTGCTGGGATAGGGGCAGAGCAGTGGATTTAGAGGTATTAGAGGAATGAAAATCTTCAAAGAGGGAAGGGAAATGCAGGGCAGCATGACCAGAGGGGAAGGAGAGCTCCTGGTTTAGCTTTTCACCATCTTAGGGTGGGCTCTGGATGGGCCAAGCCGGGTCTGGGCAGTGTGGGGTTGAGAGAGCTGGAATGCCCTGTAGGATCATGGTGATGGAGTGGTGCCATCATAGAGTCATGGAATGGCTTGGGTTGGAAGGGACCTTAAAGCTCATCCCATCCCACCCCTGCCGTGGGACAGCTTCCACTAGCCCAGGTTGCTCCAGCCTGGCCTTGGACACTTCCAGGGATGGGGCAGCCACAGCTTCTCTGGGCACCCTGTGCCAGGGCCTGCCCATCCTCACAGGCAGTAATCCCTTCCCAATATCCCATCTAACCCTGCCCTCTGGCAGGGGGAAGCTCTTCCTCCTTTTCCTGTCGCTCCAGGCCCTTGTCCAAAGTCCCACTCCAGCCTTGTGATCCCCCTTTCCCAGCCCAGAGCAGATGCCTTCCCCCTGGCATGGTCCATGGTGTGGTCACACTCTGCTGCTCCTCCCAGGACTACAAGGTGTGTTTTGTGTTTGTTTGTTTTCCAGAGGAGGATCCTGGATGGGAGCTTGGGCTTTGCTGCAGGGGTAAGTACCATGTCCTCCTCCTCCCCTCTGTTCCTCCCTCTGCAGCCCCTCCACGCTTGAGTTGGTTGCCCACTCCAGTTAGCATTCCTTGGATAGCTGCCCGAGGGCAGGGAAGGGCTCACTGTGGCTCTGATTGTGTCTTGTCAGGTCTTGGTGCCTCCTTGGTGAGGGTGGAGGAGGCATGAGGAGGGGCACATGGAAGTCGAGCTGCCCACGCTGGGCTTGGCTCTCTTGAGTTAAACTCTTCTCATTCCCTGGGGTTCTGAGTGGCTGCTGGAGCCACGGGAGTGATGAAGATGGACAGCAGGGCTATTGTGCATGGTTGGCTTTGCACTTCTCAGCCTCCTGCAGAGCATGGATGCTCCAAACCCCTGGGAGAAGAGGGAAGAAAGGCACTGCAGCTCTACATCAAGGCTGCACACTGAATGTGGGGCTTGTTCCATCTGTCTTGAAGGAAAGTGTGAAACTGCATGGCTTGAGGTTGTGTTGGGGCCTGGGAATGCAGAGCTGCCACTGCCTGGGACAGGTGGAGGCTCATTAAGGCTCCTTAAATCACCTTTGTGTCCCTTCATAGAATCGTTAAAGATAATCAAGTTCAGCTGTTAAATTCCACATTCCAGGTGCTGGGGTGCACCTGAGAGCTGCTCTGGGTGGAAGGGGCATCTTCCCAGGGTGTGGGGTGGGTGTGCCTGGGCTCTGCCAGGCTCCACTTGCTGTGTCCTGGCTGTGCAGGTGGCACCTGTGTGCTGTGGTGGGTGACAAGAACTCAGCTGGAAGCTTTCCTGTGACCTGGTAAGGATGAGAATAATTCACCTTGGCTGTTGTAGTGGACTTTTGTTCCATCACTTATCCATGAACCCCATTAGGATCAGGAATTGCTGGCTCAGGTGCTGTCCTTGCTGTGGCCACCATGTCCCCCTGCCAGGAGCACTGAGTCATCCCTGTGTGCCCGAGGTGTGGCTCAGGAAGCAGAAGTCCTGCAAACATTTGCTTTTCCCTCAGCTCTTTCAATTTGCTGTGCTCAGAGCAGGAGAGGGGAATTTTTTCTGGGGTGCTGCAGTGTCTGGGAGGGAAGGACAGTGAGGAGGCCCTTGGTGGCACCAGGGGCCCCCTGGGTTTCCCTTTTCCCAGCTGGGCAGTGTTGCCACTGTTTGACCAACAGCATGACCAGCTGTGTCTCCATCTTTTCCTTACCTGAAAGGGTTTAACAACACAAACAACATCTTCTTCCCCCTTTCCCAGGGAAAGCACTAGTGGTGTATGTGCTTGGTGGCTTTGTGGAGAGTCCATGGAGGAGCTGGAGGAGGCACCACCTCCTGCCCCAGCACTTTGCAAGAGGGACTGTGGCCAGCTGACAGCTCCCTGTGCCAGGGTGGAGGTGATGTGATGCTGGAGCTGAGCAGGTGTCCTGCCTGAGGCTGGAGAGGGAGCCCAGACAGGTGAATCCTCCTGGCTGGACTGAGAGGCTGTTCCTGCCCCATTCGGTGCTGCAGAACTGGTGTTGGGGGAACCTTGGGAGCAGCACAGACTCTGTGTTTCATGGAGGGGTAAAAGGACATGGACCAGCCAGTTTTGAAAGCTGTTTGTACTGTTTTCTCTCTCCTCTGCCCTGTAAGAAGTGTTTCTGCAGACAGAAACATTACTCTGACCACAGGCTACTCCTGCTCCAAGGGATTTCTCTTTAAAACCCTGGGTTTGATGATTTCTTGCAGATATTGGGCTGTTTCTCTGAGCACTTAGGGATAAGGAAAGGCAGAACTTCCTCTTTAACTCTGCTCTGAATTCTGTGCTGCTGGGTTGAATTTACTTCCCTGGTGCTCTGTCAGGGCCAACAAAGCTCCAGCTCCTGTGCTTTCAGGGGCAGGTGTTGCTTCTAACCTTGCTGTGCTTAACTCAGGATCCCTGATAATCATCTGGATTCCAGAAGCAGCCCTGGTGCTTTCTGAGACCAGCATTGCTGGAGAAACAGGGTATAATGGATGATTCTTCACTGTCTTGGTGATCATTTCCCTGCTTGTCTACTGGGAGCTGCAAAGCAAGCTAAAACCAGAATTAATTAAGAACTTCTCTATCACTGCTGAGCCAGGAGGAGGATGTGGCACAGGGATGTCCAGGTGACCTCAAGGAGGATGGTCTGGGGTGCAGGGTGTTGTTTTGGGACACAGAAAGGTGTGTCTTGGTGCTGCCTTCACTGCAGATGCTCCCTGTGATGTGGGGCAGCCGGGATAAACCTGGGCACGTGGTCAAATTGCTGTGCTGTGCACTGGGGTGTACTGGGAGGGCCCCGGTGTGTACTGGGAGCATCCTGATGACAATGCAGGGCTCAGGCTGCCTGTGTCTGGTGGCACAGGTGCCATCTCAGGTGGAGGGGCCTGTGCAGCTGCTCACTGTGGTGTGGAGGAGCTCAGCTCCTGGCAGCACCACGGCGGGGCCGGAGGATTTGGCTTCTCTCGGCCTCAGTTCCCTCTCTGGAAGTCGCAGATAACTGAGGGTTTGTATGTGGAAGCCTCCGAGGTGTTGTGTTTCCATAGAGACAAGGCTCTGCTGCTGGGGCATCTGATGTGGAATTCTGGCTTTTCTCTTAAATCTTGATTTTCTTAAATAAGATGTTTTTTTCAGCTGTTCTCTGCTGTGCTGGAGGTGCTGGGCTCAGACATCCCAAACAAGCACTTGCAGCCCTCCTTCCCTGCAGCCTCATATGGCTATTCCTCTTGCTGGGCTGTACTTTGATTTCTTCTGTCCCAGATGAGGCAGAAAATCATCCAGCCACGCTCCTTAACCTGTACCAGCCACGGCTGGGATCGAATATTCCCTTTCAGTGCTGCTTAAAACAGCATCAGGAATTCACACAGCCCTGCTGGGGCTGGTCCTTGTTGGAGCCTTAATGAAGTCAAGTGAAAGAGTTTGGCAGGGAAAGCATCCTGCCAGTCTCTCAGCCTCCACTTGTCTCTCCCACCCTGCCAAGGGGATCTCCTTCTCCTGGGTTTTCTGCTCCCCAGGCTGTGTTTCCCTCGGGGCTGCCCAGTGGCCACACAGGAGCGTGACCAGCCCTTGCTGCTTTAGTGGGGGATTTAATTTTAGCACAGAATGTGGTACCAGGCATGGATGTGCAGGGACCCCCCAAGCCCTGGGGGTCCAGCAGGGCCAGCTGTGGTTGGGGGATGAAGGTCAGTGCCCTGTTTATGCTGGTTTTGCAGAAAAAAGCTCCTGTGTGGCTCCAGGGCCATTGGGGTGACAAATGGATCTATGGTTTGGGTGGGGTGCAGTGTTGGCATCCCAGAATTTTGGGGACACCTGCATTGAGCCCCTGTGGAAGGAGATGCTGATGCCCAGATGCTCTCCCATCCAGCCCTGGGAGAGGTGTTGGGTGCAGTGTGGTTAAATCTTGCTGTGTTTTGGGGGATTCCCATGAGCATGAGGACACAGATCTGGATTCAGTCATTTTCCGTGGGTTTTTTTGAGCCTGGGTTTGTCTCTTTTTCCATTGATATATTGCAAAGAAGGGTTTAGACTCCCCACAACCTGGTGATACTTCTTTCTGTGTGTTTTTCCTCCCCCATCAACCCCCACATGTTTTTCCAAGAGCTGATGGATTACAGCATTGTTATATCCTGGCTTTGGAGCACAAAGTCTGTGAAAATGCCAGATCCAGTTTGGCAGGAGGTGTGTGTCCCAGTGCCAGTGAGCTGGTGCTGCATGTCCCCTGCTCCCTGTCTTAGTGGCACTGGTGGGAGGGGAGGGCTTGCTGTGGAAAATCCTCCCCTCTGCCCAAGTGTTTTACTGATCCAAGGAGAGCCCAGGGGGCTTCTTCTATTTTATTCCTGCCTTTGACACCAGCTGGCTCAGAGACATTGGGGTTTGAGTTCCTGTCTCTGGCTGGACAATTACAAAGATTTGAGAGTGAATTTGTTACTGAAATCAGGTTGTTGGCAGAAATCCTTTTGTTAGTTCCTGAGCATCATCTGGTAAAAGATGCTGCTGAACTGGAGTGGTAAGTGCCAGGTGATGCTGAACTGGGTAGGCAGGAGCTGGTGGGCAGGATCTGGGCTGCTCTGGGCAGCCCCTTGTCCCTAAATCCCAGCCTGAGCTCAGGGATGGGCTGAGAGGGGAGGCACAGGGGTGTTGTCTCTTCTGGCTGTTGAAGGACAACGGCTTCCAGCTCCCCCTCCAAGTGGGGTTAAGGGATTTCTCTGCATAAAATAGGAATAAATCAGTTTTCCTTCCCCAGCAGGCTGGGATGGCTCAAAGCTCTGTCATGCCCTTCCCCCGGAGCCCGTGCTCAGCAGAGCTGGTGGGAGCTCCGGTGCTGCCTTGGGTGGTGATGGGATCTGGAGGCTGAGCACTGTCAGGGCTCTGTTTTCCATGGGGAAATGATATCTTAACATGAGATGACAATATAATTCTGCAAAGCCTTTCCCTGTTGCTTGTGTTTCCACGCTGGGGTGTGTGGTTGTTTTTTGAAGGAGGTGGCATTTGAAATATGAAGTTTGACAGCCTTGCTTAAGCCTGACATGACAACCCGCGTTCTTCTTACTCACAGCGAGCTGAGCTTTACACGGTCCCTCGGGGAGCGCTGCCTGCAGGGAGAGGCAGCCCCTGCCTCGCTTACAGGGGACTTCAGATGGAAGAGTTTGTTACACACTCCTCTTCCACGGGCGAGCTCTCGTGCTGTGAGGGCTCAGCAGCACCTCTTTAACTGCTCTGAACTGGAGCACAGGAGGTTTAGGTTGGAAATTGGGAAGAAATTCCTCCCTGTGAGGGTGGGCAGGCTCTGGCAAAGGTTGGGCAGAGCAGCTGTGGCTGCCCCGTCCCTGGGAGTGCCCCAGGCCAGGGTGGAGTAACCTGGGCTAGTGGAAGGTGTCCCTGCTCATGGCAGGGAGTGGGATGGGATGAGCTTTAAGGTCCCTTCAACCCAAACCGTTCCAGGATTCTGAGCATCCTGAATATGGGAATCCATGAGGTGCTGGGGGTTTTCTGGAGGGACAGTGGGGTCACTTTTCCTCCCAGCACCCCTCCTGTTCTGTCTCCAGGATCACTCTGCTTGTTCCCACTGGACCACCTGGTCCTGCACCCCTTTCTCTGCTGGAATCTTCCCATTGATGTGCTTCCCTGCAGGGCTGGGAGAGAGCTTGGAGCATTGCCTTGTCCATCCTGAGGAACGTGGGTCCTGACTGCCCATGGCAGGGCTGTGGGTGCCATCGTGTCCCTGCCCTTGCACAAACCTTTATCCAAAGCCTGACCCAGGTCTCGATGGGATCTTTGAGCCCATCAGTGCTTGTCTCATTGATTTGCTTCCTTCTGCACAGCTGAACAGCTGCAGGGAGAGGAACTGGGGCCAGGGCTGCTGTGGAGGGTGTTGGGCTGATGACTTTTTAATTAGAGGAGAGGAAGAGATAAGGTGATAAAATGCATATTAATGTTGTGTTCTTTAGTAGAAGCTTGTGAAATTGGTGCTTTGTTCTCTGCGCCGTGTGACACCCTGAGCAACCAGCTCTGAGCAGGGCTGGGCTGGAGATCCTCACAAATCCCAAATTCTACTTTTCTGTGATCTTTTGTGTTTCTTCTCCTGCCCTGCTAAGCCTCAAGCAAGGACTGGGAAGGTTTATTTTCTGGGTACTAATTTTATAGCTCAAATACTGCAGTAGGACGTTGGCTGTGCTGGGAGCTGAAGTGTTGGTGTTGGGAGCTTGTCTTCCCATCCTGGACCCTCTGGCTTGGATGCTACCATAGGAGCAACCCAAATGTTGGTCTGTGCACAAGCAAGGCCCTTGTGCTGCCCTCACCTGGGTCTGGGGTTATAAGCTGGGGACCTTGGCAGGTAAATCAGTGTAGAAAATATGTGTGCCCTCAGCTGGCTTGGAGGTGGCTCTTTGGCTCCAGGTGTCACCCAATGTCTGTTCTGTTTCTGGGTGACACCAATGCTGTGGTTCCTTCCTCTCCTCCCACTCTGTGGAGGAGCCCAGAGCTGGGTGAGGGGAGATTTGGTTTGGGCTTTGGCAGGGTCACAGACCCACTTCTGTCACTGCAAACCACCTGAGGAGAGGACGTTGTCCTGCTCCCACCCTGCTGCCATCCCCATTCAAAGGGCTCTCAGGGCTGTGCTAATCCCATGGAAAATCACCCTAATGAACTCATGTCGTTCATTTGCTGCCATGACTCCTGAGCCATGGAAAGCACTCGTGGTGAACGTGGGGGAAAACCTCTTTTCCATCCTTCACTGATGTGCTCTGTTGAGAAGCAGGTTTTGCTGGGATGCACTGGTCATGCAGCTCATCGGGGGGAGCACAGGGATGTCCTTGGCCAGAGGGTGGGCTGATGGCACAGGTGACAGTTCAGCCAGGCTTGGATCCCCTTGGCACTAGAGCATTTGGGGCTCTCACCTCTCCCCTTCTGTCCCCAGGTCATGCTGGCTGCTTCCTACTGGTCCCTGCTGGCCCCTGCCATCGAGATGGCTGAGGAATCCAGCAGCTTCGGAGCCTTCTCCTTCTTCCCAGTGGCCGTGGGCTTTGCCCTGGGAGCAGCCTTCGTGTACTTGGCCGACCTGCTCATGCCGGTGCTGGTGAGTGAGAGTTCTTGGGCTGGGGCTCCTGCTCTTCCTGCAGCTGCAAACTGGATACAGATGGATTTCTCTCACAGATTTAATGAAGGCGTGATTTCCCCGAGCCCCGGCTGGCTCTGGCAGTGCTGGATGCAGCTCTAGGCTGTCTGCACAAGCTTTTTTGTTTGGGGTTTTTTTTTTTAATCTTCCTTTTTTTTATTTTTTTCTCCCCTTCACGCTCCTGCTTTTGTTCTTTTCACTGGCAACACTCTGCAAACAGCTCAGGTGTGACCTTGTGTCTCAGCCCAGGGGCTTAATTTGCAGAGCTGCCAACCCTCGAAGCATTGCAAAATCGAATGAAGCAGCCTCGTGTCAAAGAGTGTTATTAAAAAAATAAATAAATGGGAGGCTGTTAGATTTCTACAGCTGAAAACACAAGAATGGCACAGTCAGTGGAGAGATTTCCAAACATTTCCAGAGAGATTTTTAAATTTTATATTTATTTTAGGGTGGCAGGGGATTGTCTGTGGTTGTGGGGAAGGAGTGTGAGGTTTTCTGTTTGAAGAGTGGGTCCAGGGTAGCCTGGAGCATCAGCCTTTCCCCCTCCCTTGCTTTTGGAGCCTCTCCTAACTGGGTAACAGGTACAGTCAGATGCATCCTCAGCTATGAGGAAAATTGCTGGATATTATGGTGTCTGGCTTCCAGTGCAAATGGATGCATTAGAGTAAAGAACCAGTGAATGAAACGACAGTGGTCTGATGGCTGAGAGCTTGGTTCCCTCTCTGTGCTCTCCTCCTGCCCATGTCCTGGCTCTTTGGGGCTTCCAAGCCCTTTCAGGGATTCACTGGAGGGCCAGGAGCAGCCACTGGAGCCCTTGGAAGCTGTTTGCCCCCAGACCTCGCCTGTTCCTCTGCCCTCCATGACCCGACGTGTCTCACCAGCGTTGGCCCTCCTGGTGCTGGATGTGGCCTGGGATGTGTTTGATCAGCTGCCTTGGGCTGGTGTGTCCCAACAGGATGGAGAAACATTTGCACCACAAACCCATTTCTTCCTGCTGGCTGGGGTTCTCCATTGTGTGTTGAAAAGGGAACTTTTTGTGAGGCTTTAGGAAGAGGAGAAAGTATCCAGAGACTTGGCAGAGTTGAGGGATGATGTGGAAGGAACACGGGTAGAGGTTAAAGCTGAAATGTGTTGAAATGAAAAACAAGTGCCTGGTCAGTCTTGAGCCATCCTTGGGCTGTGCTGGGAGGGGAATTTGGCTTGAGATGCATCTCCCTTCGCTTGGAGCCCAGACTTCTCCCCTGGGAGCCAGAGCTCTTCAGACAAGGGTTAAGCCATTGCACTTCCAACAAATCTTTCTAAATCAGTTAAAATCTCCGGGTTGTTTTTCTCCCCAGTATGGGTGGGGAGGGGATGCTGGTGAGACTGGGGCACTCTGTCCCTGGGAGGGCAGGATGAGGGATCTGTTTTTAGCTGCTGCTCTTTGCACAGAGAGCTCTGTCCCTGCCTGGCGCTGCTCCAGGACTGGTTTGCTGGATAGCAACAGGTAGTAAAAGCTTTTAATGACTCTTTATCAGCCCAGCCCTGCTCCCCAGGAAGGGAGAAGGGCCCTGCTCCCGCCTCAGCCCCTCCAGAGCTGGGGCATCCCAGTGTTTGCTCCGTGGCAGAGGGAGGGTTAAACCTCCAAGACAAACTGGTTAATGATGCCGAACAGCTGGAGTCATTAAATTCCTTACAAAAGGCAGATCTAATCTATTACATCTTTATCTTTCCCTCTTTCCCTGTGTGAAGCCTTTAACGTGTTTGTTCATCCTTTGGCTGAGCTGGAGGAGAAGGAATTGCTGGTCTGGGCACTGAGCTGGGCTGGTGGAGGGTGGCAAACCACAACAGGGCATTTGGGAGTGCTTGGAGAGTGGGACCATGGCAGAAACAGACCTCAGGAGTTGTTTGTTTTTTTTTTTTTAAAAAAGGGGCTCTCCTATATTTTGCCAACTACCTCCTTGTATGGAGCCTTTAGTTTAACCTTGCACCTGCTTTTTAGAGCAGAACTTGGCTTTCAGCTGGTGTTTGAGGTTTCTGGATGGAGAGGGGCAGGGCAGGGGGGTGTATGAGACACTCTTGCCTTTACCAGAAAGCATTGGGTCTCAGGGTCTTTGATGCCAAGACCCAAAGCCTTTGAGGGAAAGTTTACTTCAAAATTCCGCTCAGCGCAGCAGGTCCCTGGTGGCTGAGGAGCTATTTTGGGTCTGCTGCAACGCATAAGAATGCTGAAATAAAGTGTTATTATTCTCATCCTTCAAAGCTGTCTTGCAGCTCTGCTGACTTGGCTGGGTTTTGTTCAGAGTGGGGTGTTTTATTGGGTTTTCGTGATGTGTTTCTTGCTCTGGTCTCCCCCTTCCTGGAGGAATCCCACAAGAGTCCAGAGGATGCATCCAGCCCTGAATCTGCTTTTACTCCTGCATTTCCACATGCATGTGAAAATTGGAAGCATTGCATCCAGAATTGGCACAGCTGTCCAGGGCAGTGGTGGAGTCCCCATCCCTGGAGGGATTTAACAGACATGGATGTGGCACTTGGGGACATGGGTTAGCGGTGGCCTTGGCAGGGCTGTGCTAAGAGTTGGACTTGATGATTTTACAGGGCTTTTCCAGCCTAGATAACTTTTGGTTCTGTGTGAGTTGCCTTTTCCTTGAGCTGCTGGATCCCCAAGACCTCTCTGGGTGGTGCTGCAGGCTGTGGAGTTCCCATGAGTGTTTCCAAGCCCATGTGGGTGGGCTTTGGGTGGGCTCTGGCTCTGGGTGCAGTGGAGCACCTGTGCTGAAGCTGTGGCTTCCAGGAGCTCCCTTGCTCCTGCCTTTTCCAGGTCAAAGCCCTTAACTGCTCCTGCAAGCCAGTGGGAATTCACAGGTGTGATGCTGGTGGGATTGGGAAGGCTCCCTGGGCAGGGAGAGGGAGAAATCCAGCTGGGCATGGTGGTGGGAGCTGGTAAACTCCCCAAGTGCTGCACAACTCCCACTTGCTGCTCCTGTAACCGCCTTGTTCTTTCTGCTGAGTGACGTGGGCTCCGTGATCATTACGCTAAATAGGATAATGGGGCTTAATCAGCCTCATCTCCTCTACCTCTAGGCTTCATTTTCCTCGGAAACATCTGTCTGCTCGTGGAAAGCAGCTCTGTCACTGCTGGGGTGGGGGGTCTGTGGGCAGAGCTCAGCACAGGACCAGAAGGTGCTGCGGTGTGGGGTCTGCAGCAGCCTCAGGGTCTCCCCTGGGAGCTGCTCAAGGGGGAGGGAGAGGAGGGCAAATATTGCAGGAGAACCAGGAGTTAATATATAATCCAGGGAAAGAGCTGATGGGCCATTACTCAGCCCTAACCAGGAGCCTGCCAATACTTGTGGTGTTAAAGATGATGGGGGTGGGAGGATGGGGAGCCAGGGCTGTAATTCTGACCTGGAAATACAATCTCCATTGGATTTTTATTTTTTTTTCTTCTCAGCTGGATGCAGGGTTTTGTGGGGTTTTTTTTGATCCTGAGTACAGAGTAAATCAATAAAGCCACATGTGATGGGCAGCCCATTCCTTGGATTTGAGCAAATAGTAACTAAAGTGCCTTTTAAAAGCCTTTTACCTGGCCTGGTGTTTGCCCTGTAGGTGCTGGCACTGACCCCTCATCCCATGGAACCAGTATAGCCAAAATCCTTGTCTGGGCTCCAGGGCTTCTGTTTCATGCCTGTTTTTGAAATGTTTGGGGCTCTGGTTTGCTGCTGCTCAAAGGTTTCCCTGGGCAGGGTGAGGATGTGCACATGGGGTGGATGAGAGTGGAGCGGGTGTGAGGATGGTCGTGGTGGGAGGTTGGGTCACCTTAAGCCTCCTCAAACATAATTGCCTCGTGCTCCTGCCCTTTTCTGGTTGTGCAGATCGAGGCTTGAAGGCTTTTTGGGAATAAAGTCTGGGGCTGGGCTTTTTGTGCTGTGAATTTTAGGCTATTTTTGGTGAGAACTCTTGGGAAGGGTTGGGAACTTGATAAATAAATATCCAAAGACACTCTCGAGTCTAATGATGGTGTCTGGCTCGGGATGTGCCTGGAGGATGCATATTTTGCTTTCTAAACCCGTGCACGTCACTTACTGGGAGGGAAAGCTGGGAACAGTGTGTGGATGAAGCTGCAGGAGGAGGGGGAAGGACCATCCCACCTGCAGGGGTAGTTGCATGTTGTTTAAAGTTGTGTTCTTTTCTCAGGGCTAAACCACAGCTGGATTAGGCCACTGGGAGCATCTTTTTGGAGGGAGGGGGCACTAGGGAGTTGTTCCTGGTACTTACACACTTTTCAGGAAGGATTTCTTCATGGAAAGGGTGGTCAGGCATTGGAAGAGGTTGCCCAGGCAGGTTTGGAGTCTCCATCCCTGGAGGTGTCCAAGGAACCACTGGATGTGGCACTCAGTGCTCTGGGCTGGGTGACAAGGTGGGCATCAGGCACAGGGTGGGCACAATGGGCTGGGAGAGATTTCCAACCTCAGGGAGTCTGGGATTCCAGGATTCCCTGCCTGGTGTGATGAGGCAGAGCAGTCGAGGCTGTGGGTGCAGCTGGAATCCTCCTGAATGTGCTTCCACCTGGCCAAGATGGAAAGCTTTTAATATTTGCCCCCTCCTGCTTTGCACAGGGCTGGGTTTGATGGGTTAATCATTTCACAAGGCAGCAAAAACGTGCTGAGTCTTGTTGCTGGTGTTAATTTATAATCGGAATAAAGATTCCTCTTATGCAATTTGCTAATTCCTCCGAGACATGCCCATCACAAATTCCCATTTTAATGTGCTTTTTCCTGCTCATCTGTGACTCCCAGGAAGTTAATTAGCTGCACATCCTCATTGCCAGAGTAGGGGGAGGATTTTCAACCAAGGGACGTGCCTGGGGTGGGAGGGGGGGATGTGTATTTTCTGGTTTATGAAGTTTTGGAGTGTGGGACTGCAGTGCTGCTGCAGGAACTGAGCCTTTGCCTCTTGGGGGGTGAGGATGGACCAGGGGATCCTGGGTGAGCCACAGCCCGGCCCCTGCATTCCTGGTTTGCTCTGATTGCCTTTGCTTAGGGCAAAATCAACAGCAGCCCTGGTGTTTGTTTGGTTTTGTGGTGTTCTGGCCCTTTTCCACTGGCTCTGGGAGGGAGGAAGGATGGGCTCTGATGACTAAGGAAGGGAATCTTTGCTTTTTTGGGAGCCTCATCGGGGAATGGAGCAAAGCCTTCCACGGGGAAACATCCTTCCCTTCTAGCTCCGAGTAAATAAGAGTACCTGGGCATGGGTTTTATTAACTTATCAGTTAAAACCAACCCAACTCTTCCCTGGGGCCAGCTGTGGAAGGTTATGAATCTGTGTGGGATTGCTCCCTGGGTCCTGGCCCAGGCAGGATTTCAGACATGCAAATCCCTGGTGCTGACCACAAAGCCCACCCATGGCACCCTCTGAAATATTTGGAAACCCCAAAGGTCCCTTTTCAATCTGTTTATCCGTAGGATCTCTGGAAAACCTGGCTGCTTCCCATCCCTCTCTACCTCTGTGCAGTAGGTTTAGTGCTTGAAATCCAGTTGTTTCTCGATAGATTGACATTATTTGCCAAAACCCCCCACAATATTGCAATTATACTAATTTTTAGCAAAGCATTTCATGTTATTAATGGAAGTAAAGGGTTATTTACTTCTAGAGTGCAATTTGTCAGCTGCTCTTAATTATAATTCTCTCTCATTATGCACTAAGCATTTCATAAAAACATGATTTGTGAAGCCCCAAGGCTTGAGCTGCAGAGCAGAGCTGCCTCAAATCCAGGTCAGGGTTAAATTCCCTCCCACCCTCATGAGGTTTATGGATCACTAAGTTCTGACAGAGATGAGATCTGGAGTGGTTTGATGGTATGGGATGAAAAAATCCTGCTGGAAAACAGCAGGGACCGAGATAACCTGGCTTAATTCTTCATTCCATGAGCACCTGCACTGGATACACCTTTCTCCATCACTCCCTTTTCCATTAGGAGCCTGTGATAAGCCCCTCTTTCCCCTGGAGCAGGTATGACTGATAAGGCTGGTAATGGATCCTGGGACTTTCTTTCCTCCTGGCTCAGCCTTTGCTGAGGGAATTTCAATTACTGTTTGGACCTGGCTCAGAATGGTAAAAGAGGAGTTTTCCAAGAGGAAGAGCGTGCTGGAACACCAGATCTCCCCCAGAGGAGCCTGGCTGGGGCTGTGAGGAGGGATGGGTCGCTGTCGGGAGGATCCAGAGGAGTATCCAGGGAAGGATCAGGAGCAGCTGAGGGAGCTGGGGCAGCTCAGCCTGGAGAAAAGGAGGCTCAGGGGGGACCTTCTTGCTCTCTGCAACTCCCTGGCAGGAGGGGGGAGCTGGGGGGTCAGGCTCTGCTCCCAGGGAACAGGGACAGGAGGGGATGTGGGTGCTTGGAATGCTCTAGGGTTGTACACGTGTTCAGGTTGATGGGCTCTAAGGGGTGATGGATTAAGAAACTTGACACTCTATTCTTGCTGCAGTGATGCTCCACACCCTGCCTGCATCCAGGTGGGGTTGGGGAAGGAATCAGGAGTCCTCTGCTTGCCTTTCCTGTAGTTGTGGTGCTGGTTCATGGCAAAGAGCTGACTGTCCCGAGGTGGGATCACTCCTGGAGCATCCATACTCTTCCTCTGAACTCCTGAGCCGTTCCCTCTTTATCCAGGGGCACGCTGAGTGCTGTGGAAGGTTCCTCAGCCGTTTGATCTCAAAATCTGCCTTTGAATTTGCTCACAGCATAACCCCAAATTAAAGCCTCCACTGTGAAAAGGAAACCTACCATTAAAATGACAGAGAAGTAACAAGAGGGGTTCTGCAATTGGCTGGGGGCGATGGCAGGGAGAGGAAGGCTGCCTCTTGTGTGGATCATGGAAAATCTCTGCACACAGGCCTGGAACTGCAGCACAGCTCCAGCTCCCTCCCAGGGTAAGCTCTGACTCACCCACACTGCCTTGGCATTGCTGCCTGCTGCCAAGGCAGCTGGGAAGAGCCAGCTTTGTGCCTCCTGTGCGTGTGCCCCGGGGAGGGCAGTGCCCTCTCAGAGCAGTCCCCTGGGTGAGGGGCTGCTGGGCGAGGCTTGGTGGCCCCTGGGCTTGTGGCTGATGGTGGGTGGTGTAAGAAACAATTGCTCTTAATCCAGTGGGACACTGTGCCTTATTAATGGGCTGAGGAGCTGCTGGAGAGGAACGTGCTGCTGGGAGATTGGGGAAAAATGGCTTGTTTGTTCCTCTCTTCAGCCTGGATGAGGCTCCTCCACCCGTGCTGGGACCCTGTGGGTGTCTCTGCCTTTGCACCCACTTGGTGCTTGGGGCATATGGCCATGGGGTGGCCTGTCTGCATCCTCCAGGGCTGTGCCTTGGCCTGTCTGTGTTCTCCAGGGCTGTGCCACACCTGGGGTGTGAAAATCTCCGTGGTGTGTTGTCCTGTGTCCCCTCACCATGCTGTGATCACCACCGGGGTGGTGGTGACTTCAATCTGCTGGCCCCAGACTTCGCAGCTAGGGCGGCCGAAACGCTGACTGGATGAGTCTCCTCTTCAAGTCTCAGGCTTGGAAAGGCTCCCAAAGGAAAGGAATTTATCCCTGGAAGTGTCCAAGGCCAGGTTGGATGGGGCTTGGAGCAGCCTGGTCTAGTGGAAGGTGTCCCTGGCCATGGCAATGGGCTGGAGGTGGAACAAGATGATCTTTAAGGTCCCTTCCAGCCCAAACCATGATTTTGTGGTAAGTTGGTTTGTTTCTCTATGATGGTGATCAGGAAGTGCCTTGTCTCTCGTTATGCCTTTCTTCTGTAATGAATTAAGGAATTAAGTGCAGTAGCTGAAGAGAATGAGGGGCCTCTCCTGTGGATTTATTGCCCTGTGCTTCCAGGAAGGTGTTGGAGGCGCCTTGCCCGCGTCTCTCTTGGGTTTTGGTGCTGTTTTGGTAACTGTGGGCTGTGCGAGATGTTGGGAGGGGATGAAGCCCAGAAGAGATGTCCTTGGGCTGGGATGCTCAGGGGATGCAGGAGACGGGGCTGGTGCTGCTCCCTCCGTGTGCCGGGGCCCCGCGCACGTCCACGCCGATAATTGCGGGTCCAGAGGAAGTCGTGCTTTAGTGTAATGGAATTAGGCAGCGCTGGCACGGCGTGGCTCTTCATTGCAGGGGTGATGGATCACTGGCTGAGCCCTGCTGCATCCTGCCAGAGCTCCAGGAGCCTCCTGCTGCCTTCCAGGGCTCCCACATCCCTGGCTCCCACATCCCCAGCTCCCCCTTTCCCTCCAGTTCACAAACCATTGCTGAGAGGAATATTACTGGGTGGGAATGAGCTGTTAATTGAAGTTTTGTTTGCTTTTTCTCTTACCCTCTGCAGAAAGCGTGGCAGAATAAGGGACTGTAAAAATCCACGTTGCCACGCTACAAACAAAGTGGGAAGGGGGCAGGGAGAGGGAGAAGAGGTGGAACGGGTCTCGTCAGGCTTTAATAAGCGTGTGCAGAAGAAGCTCTTGTTAATCCCATCTGAGGCTTAAAGGTTTATTGCAAACAATTAAAATCTCATATTGTAGTGCTGACTCCGTGCCACAGACCTCTCTGCCGTGTCCTGCTGGGAGAGCCACGGGCAGCCAGGTGCTGGGGAAGAGTGGAAAATATGGGACAATATCCCTTAGGATCTGGCTACGGCTGTAACAGGCAAGTTTCCTCCCAGCAAACAACTGGGAGTGGATATGCATCCTAACTGGTTCTGGTGGGCAGCGCTTGTGGGCTCCAAACCCCACCTGGAGCAATTATTGCATTGCAAACCGAATTTGCTGGCTGTGTTTGAGGTTTCTCTGAGATTCCTGGGGGGCAGGAGGATGGTGACAGGAAACTTGGCTCCTGCTGTTGCGGAGATGGGGTTTGTTTGTTGAACAAGTTGTTTGTTTTTTTGCCATGTCCCATGGCAAAAGCAGGAAAAACATTCCTGAGCTTTTGTTTTTGTCACAGCCAAGGTTATGAAAACGACCTCCTTTCTGCCCTGTCAAACACCACGCTCTGCAAGAAGCCTCTCCTGGGTTTCCCGAGGAGCCTGGGAATTGCCCGTGTGTTCCCCCCTCCTGCCTTCCCAGACCTGGTGCCAGCAACATTCCTGCTGTGTTTTGCCTCCCTCCTGGAAAGGGAAAAGCCCCAAACGTGCCAGTGGGAAAAATCCATATGTTTATTTTTCACAGGAATGTTGTTTGACCAAAAAGATGGATTGGCCTGTGCCTGTCTCCCTTTGGAGCCGTGGTGGGGCTGGTGCCAGTGCTGAGTTCCTGCTCCCTGGCACAATGCTCTTGGGGCTCCAGCTGTGCTGGGATGGGTACCCCAGCATCCTTGGATTGGAAGGGCTATGGGATTCCTTCCTGTCATTCCTGTTATTTAAGGGGTTGAGGTGTTTTTTGGTGAATTAGCTCCCTCCTGGTGTGCCAGGCTGGGTGTGCTGGGTGCTGCCAGCTCAGGACAGTGCTGCATGTTTTGGCACTTCCAAGCATCTCTGGCAGCTCCCAGGGGAGTCCCCAAGGCTGGGGCAGCTCCAGCGTCACCCCCAGGATGCTCTGTGTGTGCCCACACTCCAGTGCTACAGAGGGAGGTGATTTATTCCTCCTGCCCTTGCAGCCTCTTGGCAGAGGCTGGTGATTAAAGCTGCTGTTTGCAATTTTCAGGAATTATGAGTTATCTGAGTGGCTGATAATTAGCAGTGAATAAAATGTACTTGCAATAATGTGACATTAGTTACAGATAAACTGATACCAGGCTTCCCTAATATTCACTTAAGCTTCCCCAGCTGGAGTTATTAGGGAAGGCTCTGGCTGCTGTGCTACTGCACTGATGGGATGGGAAAGGGTTCAGTCTGATGGGAGCTGCTCACAGGGTGCTGCCAGAGCAGATCTGCCACGAAAGCACTGGCATTTTTGTCTATGGAAGCACCTCTCCTTCCCAATTCCCTAGTGGTGGTCTAGAACATACTGGGTGCCCCAAGGGTTATTCCCAGTTTCTGGGGGAATCTGATCAAAGGGGTCTGGGTGCTGCTGGTGGGATGCAGCTAAAGCTGGGAAGTTGGGCTGGGCTGCAGGGCTGCCAGGCACTGTGGGAGCAGGATTCAGGGATGTGAGAGTGTGTGCAGAGCTGCACCTTGGGTGCTATTAATCATAAATGTGATTGCACCCACTCGAGCACTGAGAGGGGCCTTTATTGCTGGGAGTGTTTAAGGGTGCACTTGAGTTGTTGATTTTAGTCATTCGAGTGGGGATTTGCTGGGGATCCATGGAGAGGAGCTGCAATCCAAGTCCACTTAAAGCCGTGCCTGCTGACTCCTTCCCTTAACCTGTCCCTTCACACCAGGTCAATATTAACCAAAGCCAGGCTTTTTTTTTCCCCAGAAGAGGTGGAAGACACAATTTTTGTGGGGGCTGTGCTGGGGGGTGGACAGGGAGCTGGCTGATGGATTTTCAGCTGGAGGCCTGGTGGCTTTCTTGAAAATTATTAAACTAATATAGTTTGGAACGAGGAGGCTTTGGAGGAGCATAAGCAGGAGGAGAACCTGCCATTCTGCACCCTGGGCAGGGGGATGGGGCTGCTCTTGGGGGCTTGAAACATCCCATGGGACAGCAGCATCCCTCATCCCTCTGTGACCCTCCATGGACTTTGGGAGTGACGTGACTAGCCAAAATCTCAAGGGACAAAGCCAAAGGGTGCTGAGGGAGGGTGGGGGATGCTTTCCAGCACTTCATGTTCCTCAGCTCCATGGCTGGCACAGGGATTTGGATCCCTTGGAAGCATGGAGCCCTTGACATGTTGTTTCAAATAACAAAATCCCAGCCTGCTGGTTTACATGTTAATGGGTGCTCTCTGATAACTAAGTGAGCTCTCTTCCTATCCACTCCTGTTTCATGCCTTTAACATAAATCTGTTTATCCACAGCAGAAAAGCCAGGAGAGGCTCTGTGCCTCTGTCTCCCTCCCCAGGTGTTGGGTCAGTGCAGAAGTGCAGGAGCAGCAAACCAAGCAAGTGGCAGCAGTGACCACCCTCTTCTCTTCCTTTTTCTCATCCCCTTCTGGTCCCTGCTCTGTTATCTCTGTCTCTCTCTTATTAAGTGTGAAATAGGAGCCTCTGGGCACCATCAAACCGTGGCTTCTTATTGTCTCTTATCTCTGTGTCTGCTTCGGGACAAGTTAGGAACAGTTTTTAGTTGTTTTTTTAAAGAAAGTAGTAACATTTGTTCTGTTTCTCTTTCCTCTTGTGGTACTTTCTGCCATTAGGTGATGCATCTTTGTTTTCTGGGACTTTGCAGAGCCTGTTCCAGAGCACTTGCTGGGTTAAGGCACTGCAGAGGAAGAGCAGCAACCTCACCCTCCAGACCTGGGACCAAGTGACCCACCCAAACCCAGACCATCAGCTTTTATCATCACTGTTTCTTTATTAATTTATTCTCCTTCGTTGCTGGGGTGGAGAAGAGCAGATTATTTCTCAAAGGCATCACTCACTCTTCAATTCCTTTTAAAATTGCCTTCATATCAATTAAAATTTGTGCAAGAGGCTGCTGGGCAGGGGGATGTGGTCCAAACCCCTTGCTTTACCCAGAGGGCTACCTGTTTTCTTTTGTCTGAAAGGATACCCATTTGTTTATCTAAAATGATACCTGGGTTTCTATATAAAGGACACCTTTTTTTTTCTCATTTGCTTTTCCACGCAGGGCCAGGACAATCCAACAACTCCACGAGTGCAGTGGGACTCCCATATCCCAGAATAGTTTTCCTCCAAGTTCTTCCTGTCCAAATCTCTCATTGCCTCTCGCTTTTTGAAATAATCAACCCCTGTGGTTCTTTCAGTTAACGCTAATTACTGGCATGAACTAATTAATGCAAGTTGACTTCCCTCTTCTCTTTCTAATGCTTTTTTAACCCACTGACACGTTCCAATTAAGGGACTCATGCAGGGACTGGGCTGGGATGACTCAGAGCAATCACAGTTGGAATCAATCGTGTGCTTTCCTGAAGGTCACTAATATTTTTACAAATTGATGGTGTCGTGTATTGGTGCCTGTCAGCAGGGAGGTGACCTGACCCCACAAAAACCAGCTGAAATGTCTCGGAGTTTGCCTCCATTTCAGTGCAAAAAGGTTTGTGGGTGTCATTTTGATAAGTATTGATGTGCCTGGAGTGGTGGCACAGAAAATACCGGTGGGAGGCTGCCCAGCAGGGCTGCAGAGCAGGAGGTGAGTGGTCCTGCCCTCACAGGGACCTCTCTGGGTTGGTGTGGATGGTAAGAGGGCAGCTGCTGAGTGTCACCTGCCTGCTCCTGCCTGGCCAAGTGATTTCCTTCCCCTGGCTGGGCTGTTGTGTCCTGGCCGTGCCCTGGGCTCGCTGCCCTGCCTGTGTGACATGGTCTGGCTGAGAAGCAGCTGTGTTTGGGCTGGAGGAAAGCCATGAAGCCCGTGGTGGTAAAGCCCACAAAGCTGCTGTCACAGTGGTTGTAGCTCGTTTAACAACATGCTGTAGGAGAGCTGTCTGCTCCAGGAATCCTGGCATTCCCCGAGTCCAAGGTGGCTGGAGCAGGGCTGGAAAGCCCCATGCAATGCTCACAAGTCCTTCCTGGGCACTTAGAATTGAGACTTTACTTCTGCTGCTTCCAATTCCCATCCTTGCTTCTCCCTAGGTTGGTGTTTTCCAGAACGTTTTTGGTGTTTCTGGATGCCACTCGCTTTCCAGAGGTGAAAACTCATTTAGCTTTAGCAGGACCAGACAAAGATGGAGAGAGACTTTACAAGGGGCTGGAGTGACAGGACAAGGGGGAATGGTCTCAAACTGATAAAGAGTAGGGTTGGGTGGGATACTGGGGAGAAATCCTTCCCTGGGAGGGTGGGCAGGCCCTGGCACAGGTTGCCCAGAGCAGCTGTGGCTGCCCCATCCCTGGGAGTACCCCAGGCCAGGTTGGACGGGGCTTGGAGCAATGTAGGATAGTAGAAGGTGTCCCTGCCCATGGCAGGGGGTGAAGTGAGATGATTTCTAATATCCCTTCCATCCCAAACCATTCCCTGGTTCTATGCCTGTTCTCCCAGCCACTGCTTGAGGTTTTGGGTGCAGAGCTGCAGGTGTCATGGGAGAAGGGGGGGTCTCCCATCTCCCAGGGGGATTTCAACATGAGCTCCTCATCCTGTAATTGCTGGGTTAATGGAGGTGAAAGCTCCCTGACTGAACTGCAGTGGAGAGCAGACAGCAAATATGTGATTAGTATTAATAGCCCCGGTCAGACCGTATTATGCAAATGAGGGGAGAGGAGACAATTTAGTTATTCATCTTTAACCTTTATTTTTGTTTCATGTGACCTTACCCAGAGAGGCTCCTGTTACCAGCTCTGGCTGTTCAGTGTTGGATGGTTTGTTCTGCTGCCATCCATCCAACAGCTAAACCTGTGTTCCTGGGGGGTGATTCCAGGTGCTGTGTGGACATCCTGGTGGCACCAAGTGACATAAACACTGCCATGGGACACGTTCCCTTCTCTCAGCTCTGCTGTTGTGTTTCTAATTCCATGTTTCCTCCCAGTTTTGTAGCTCCAGGTGGGTTTGAGGAACCTGGGGACATCCAGAGACACCAGCCTGGATTCTTTTTTATCAGGACCAGGAGAATGGCTTCCCACTGCCAGAGGGCAGGGTTAGGTGGGATATTGGGAAGAAATCTCCCCTGAGTGGATGGGCAGGCCCTGGCACAGGCTGTGCCCAGAGAAACTGTGGCTGTCCCATCCCTGCAAGGGTTCAGG
Source organism: Margarornis squamiger (assembly GCA_035222235.1). Taxonomy (NCBI): domain Eukaryota; kingdom Metazoa; phylum Chordata; class Aves; order Passeriformes; family Furnariidae; genus Margarornis; species Margarornis squamiger. The sequence continues at coordinate 1,349,037 of JAWWTY010000038.1, forward strand.
GCCAGGTTGCACAGGGCTTGGAACAACCTGGGTAGTGGAAGGTGTCCCTGCCCATGGCAGGGGGATGGAATAAGATGATCTCTAAGGTCCCTTCCAACCCAAACCATTCCCTGGTTCTATGACCTCCCTGCTGTGTGTGGGGGAAAGGCAGGAGTGGTGCCTGCCAGGGTATTTTTGGCTGATGCAGATACAGACACTGGGATGTCCCTAGTCAGGGCTGGTTTTCACGGGCCAGGTCCAGGTTGGCAGGACTCACTCACGGGAACAGCATGGTCCCTCTTGCTGTGCTGTGTCTGCTTGGCTTCCCTGCAGACTTTATGTAAAGCTGGACAGTGTTGCTTTTGGCTGTCCCTTTGCTTTCTGGAGGTTACAAATGGTGTAGGAATATATTGCAAGCGGGTCTGGAGTCTCCTCAGGCCATCTGGATGAGTTCCACTGAACTAACACGGGGTGGCTGTGAGTGTGCTGTCTCGTTTGACGCTCATGTGGGTTCAGTTTTAACAAACTATTTCCCCTGTGAGTTCAATCCCCACTGAAGAGATGCTGCCCAGCTGCAGACTCAGCTTCTGCAGAGGTCAGGCCAGCAGCACGACCCAGTGAATTTGGACTTTCCCCTCTTTAGCCCTTTCCTTCTTGGCCCACAGCTCCTCCTAACCCTATTCTAGATGTTTCTGCTGGAAATGCACATTTAAATCCAACCAACCAGGCAGTCTGGAGCGCGAGGGGGGAGCCCAAAAGACACATCTCACAGCAGTGGGACTGCTCACATCCCGATCGACTTCCCAGCCATGAGGGTGCCGGGGGCTGGGGCTGGGAGAAGGCTGATGGGCAGCTGTGGCAAAACCCTGGTGTGTCTTGGGCAAACCTTGTGCCTCTTGCCTTGCAGGGTTTCAGTGGCCCTTCCCACGCCGCCCTGGCCTTGAGCTGTGACCAAGGAGCCATGAAAGAGAAGCAGGAGCAGGAAGCTGCCCGTCCCCTGGACTACACGAGCGAGCTGTCCATCCGGATAGGTAGAGCTGGGCTCCATCCAGGCAAGCATCCTGTCATATCCCACCTGCAGAGGGCACGGGCAAAGCCCCCCTGTCAAAGTGGCACCGGGGCCGGCACGTATGTCATTGAAATTAGACTGGTTTTCGACACGTGCATGCAAAGGGCACCCTCTCCTCCCTCTCTGGCTCTGTCCCTCTGCTGCCTCTTATTCCAAGAATCGTTTCTTCAGTTTCTACTTCAGTTCTCAAAGCCACTTGCACGTCTGTCTGTGCCTATGAATTATTGATAGTTAGGTATCTCATTCACTAGGGAAATGAAATCATCAGCTGCCTTCGAGATCAGTTTATTTTCAGTGTGGGCACAGCAAGTGCTGACCCTGCCCTGGCCAAGCTCTGCCACAGTGAAGGTGCCCCGTGGCACTGACCCTGGTGACCTCCCTAATTATAGATGAGGACTGGCATTCACACTCACTCCTTGTTCTGGAGGTTAATAGAATTGTAGCTGCCAAAGTGAGGAATAAAATCTGTCTTGCTGGCAGCTATTTCCTCCTTAAATAGATTTAAAGGAGGAATTTAGACGAGGTGGTGGGACCTCTTTGGGCTTCCCCAGCTCCAAGGTGTGTTTGTGGGGTGGATGATAGGGATAGGTCCTCTGAGACAACACAGTTGTCTCTTCCTCCACTTAACAGCAGCTTTCCAGTAGACAAAGAAAATGTAATTTACTGAATTAATCTTATTGTTCCTCTGCTTTTTCTTGCTTGGAGAGCAACTGAAATAGAGTTTTAAAGCATCATGAGCACAACTGGGAGTGGATTGAGATGAAGGAATGATCCTTCTTTTTGCAAGGAATGGCACTACTCTCTTAAATCAGGCTCCTTTATTTAACCATATTGCTTAATTACACGTTTCCTAAAGTGTTTCAAATCCACAGGATTTGAAATACCAGCTTGGATTTTTCCAAAGAGATGGAAGGATGTTCTGTGCTAAATGCAATGAGCTTTGCATCCTCCAGCTCTTTTAGCATGAGCTGCTCCAGCCCTGTGGCTTTAAGGCTGCTGCAGGGGTTTGGATATTTTTGTAAGGTGGAAACTTCACATCCCAGGTGCAGTTTAATTTTATTCTTCAAGGTAAGAAAAAAAGGAGGCAGCCCTGCAGTTTTCAGAAATTCAAGCTGCTGAGGTTTTATGTTTTCATCTTCTTTTAGTTGCAGACAATAACAGTGCAAATGGTTTTGGGAATAGAAAATTTCCATTAGACTTTGTTTTTTCCTCTCTCTGGGGAAATGGTATTAAGGACCTACAATACATTAATTCTTTTATTGTCTCTTGCTTTTCTTATTCTTGCTACTGAAATGAACTCGGTATTTTCACAAGATACCTCAAGCCTTCCAAGGAAGCCGCTTTCCCCAGAGCTGGGTAGTGCTTGGCTGGGCTCTGGGGAACGCTCTGGGAACATAATGGGTGTTTTCAAAGTCTAATGGGGACTAAGTGGAATATTTCAGACTTAATCACTGTTGAATCATTGACCCTTCCTTCATATTTACATGTTTTTAAATCGCTAAAGCTGTGAAAACAAAGGAAAATCCCAAAGCAGCCACTGCCTTGCTCGGCCTTTGTCTTTATAGCCTGGGGATGGGGGTGAGGAGCACAAAGCTGGGATGGGGATGGCTGGAGAATGTGGAAACCTGCAGCTCCCCAGGGCCCTGCGTGTCTGAGGTCTTACTGTTAGAGGTGGAAATGTGTATTTAACGGGGCTGGGAGAGCTTGGGAGCAGCAGGGACTCTGCAGCTGGGATCCTTGTAGCGGTGAGCAAGCAAGATGTCTTTTAGACCTAGAGAAAAGGAGGTGGAGGAAAGGTGGTAGATCTGTCCCTCATCTGCTCTGGTGGGAGAGAAAAGGTCTTATTCTGCTTTTTTCTCCCTATTAGCAGCAGTTGCTCCCAACTGGAGGGTGGAAGGAGATGAGCTTTATGGTCCTTTCCAACCAAACCATTCCATGACTCTCTTCTTCCCCACCATCACAAATCCCTTGGTTTCCAATCACTTGCAAGTTGGTTTTTGGGAGACAGGAAGCATGGGATCACTTGGACAGGGTTGGAGCCCCCTCTCTTCCTCCAGGGCTAGGGCTCTTCTTCCTCCTGTTCCAGCCCATGCTGAATGGAAGTGAGACTTTCCTGGGAGTTACTAAAAGCTGGCTGCCTGGTGGATGTGTGGAGTAAGGTGTGTGTATCCACATGAACTGGAGTAGGGGTGGATTTGCTGTGAATTGCAGTGAAGAGTCTGTGTCTAGACTTGGTATTTGATGAGTGGGATAATCACTAGGCTTTAATTACTACAAAAGAAGGAGAATCCAGCCTTGTCTTTAATGTATCTGGGTAGGCAAGGGCTGTAATTTGTATTTCTCTGCTTTAGAACGGATTGGGATGAGAATGTTTGACTTGCTGTGGGTGCTGCCGGAGGTCTCTCCGGTGCCACCGTGTGTGACCCAGGGGGCTGTGCCCTCCTGCCCTGGGGACAAAGAGCTGCCCAAAGAGCTTGGGTTTCCAGCTGTGAAAGGCAGAGGAAATAGGAGGGCAGGGTCACGGTGGGCTGGCGGCCAGCGCTGACCCCGCGGCGGGCGTGCTGTTCTCGGGGAGTTCTCAGAAAGGATTTACAGGCAGCCTCGCACCTGGGAACCCGAGCTGTGACTCACGCCCGTGCCCACTGCATATGGAACAGGCAGCGTGCTGGGGGCTCGGCGTGGCCCCGTGATTCACGGCGCTCCCACTCCAGTTCTGCAGCAGAGTGGGAGGACATGACGATATTCCCCAGCAGCCGCCTCTGCTCTCCCTGGGATGTCCTCGCTGCTCCACTGCAGGTGGGAGATCTTTGGCCAAGGTGCTGGGGCAGAGGAGGTCACAGCAGAACGTGGCTGTGAGGTGCCTGGAATAAACCTCACCTTTCCCTTTGGTGCTCAGCCGGGAGCGCCCTCGGAGGCCAGCACAGCTCCAGCCCCAGGGAGGTTACAGGAGCAGCAGCTTCTGAGCTGGCTGCTCCCCCAAACCGCAAACAGGTGTCTGCTGAGGCACCTGGATATCCAGCAGCATCTCTGCTGCTCCCCATCCATGCCAGAGACACTGTGTGTCTGTCTTGGAGAGACTCTTTACAGGAGCGTGGAGTGCCAGGACAGGGGGAATGGCTTCCCACTGCCAGAGGGCAGGGTTAGATGGGATACTGGGAAGAAATTCCTCCCTGTGAGGGTGGGCAGGCCCTGGCACAGGGTGCCCAGAGAAGCTGTGGCTGCCCCTTCCCTGGAAGTGTCCAAGGGCAGGTTGAACAGGGCTTGGAGCAACCTGGGCTAGTGGAAGGTGTCCCTGCCCATGGCAGGGGCTGGAATGAGTTGTCTTTAAGGTCCCTTCAACCCAAACCATTCCATGATGTCTCTGCCAAGGGGATGTGATGTGCTTCTAGCATTGTGCTGCTGGTGCTGTGAAGTCACTGATATTATTGAAGGGAATCAGGGTTTGTTTTAGTGACTCAGTTGACTTTTGGTGGGGTGTGAGTTAGGACATGGTACTCTGGCATTCCTGCCTAAATATGCAGTGAGTAAATCCAGATGGATTTAGTAATTGGGAAAAGAAACCCATGTTTGAAATAGTGTACATAAGAAATGCAATTTCATTAAACTTATTACTTAAATGAGCCATGAGGTCTGTGGGCACCATGGAGGAACCTCATTACATAGAAATTGTATTTTTGACCTTAAATTGGAGCTGCTGCACCAAACCAGCTGCAGTACTGAGGCTCAGGAGGTGATCTGGCAGGGGAAGCCCTGGAGCAGGGGGTGGGTGGGCTGGGGGCACCCCCAGTGCCAGCCCTGCTGTGGGGCCATCCCACTGGGCCATTCCCAGCAGCATCACCCACCTTCTGCTCTGATTGTCTGTCTCCTTCCCAAGCTCATTGCTTTCCTGGTTTTGCTTTGTTTCACCCCTTCTAAGGAAGTTTCTGTGCTCCAGGGCTGCCCAGGAGAGGAAGCAGAAGCTGCTCATGCAGCATCTCTTTTTTCAGTGCCCAGGCAGTTCAGGGCCTGTAAAGCAGTCAAGTGTGATGGAAGGGAGCTGGGAGATGCAACAGGGGGCAAAAGCCCCTGGGGACCAATGCAAAGAGAGGGCATGAGCAGAGTTTTGGGGTTGGCACTGATGCTCAGGCAGCATATCTGTATGGTTTGAACTTGCAGCCAAAAAAACTGATTTTTTTGGTCCTGTTACTCCTGGATGGACCATCTGGTTTCTGAAAGGCCAGCCTTGTCCCAGCTTTTTGGGTTGCCCTGATCCATTCTGTCCCCTGGTGCCAGTGGGAAAACCTCCATGGAAGTGCCCAGCTCCCACTGCAAGAGAGCAGGCAGGTTGCTGGTGCTCACCCTATAAATTTTGTGCTCGTTCCCTCCTTCCCTGGGCAGAAGCAGTGGCTGTGAGGGAGGGATGATGGATAAAAGCTCTCCAGCCATGAAACCTGCCATGATTGATCGGGGTAATTCAACCGGAGCCTCGCGTGTGCATCCCAAAGGTTCATTAAGTCATTGCAACTTACATAACATGAGGCTCCTTCTGCAAAACGAGATGTTCACCACTCTGAGATGATTCCAGCGCTGTTTGTAATAATGCTGACACCTTCACACTGTGCTTGATGCAGAAAACTGCTGCTTTCAGAAGCCATCAGTTCATTCGGAGGCTCCGTAGCCAGCCTCGCTGATGAATGCCTGTGGCAATGTCTGTATTGATTAAAAAACATGCTAATGCCCCTTTCTGAAGCGTTTCAAATGCTTATTGACCATCCTCGTCAGGCTGGGATCTGTGGCTGGCTTTTATAGTCGTGACTAAATGTGGATTTATATAGGCAGAGCTTCGAAAAAATAAATGAAATTGGGGCACGTATTCCTTCATGGAATGATGAAATGCCTTTTCAGTCACAACCCTGTGCCCCCACCATTCCAGGCACAGCCTTACTCCTTGCATTAGGAATTTTGGGTTTACAGGGTTAAATTTAACCTGGTGTTTGTTCTCTTTTGCTCGTGGGAGCTGTCACTGGGTGTAAACATCTCCTTTTCTTCTTGGATGTATTTGCAGAGGACTCAGCTCTGCACTCCCACCCTGATCACAGCCTGCAGTGAACAAACCACCCAGAGCAGGTTATTCCAGGTGCAAGGCATTAGCATTTCCAACTCCAACAGCCTGATCCCTAAGGAAATGTCAGCCTGTGCTCTTCCAGTTGAGGGCCGTGGCTCTGAGCAACCTGTGTGTGTGTCAGGGCTGCCCTTCTCTGTCCCTGAGGGCTCTGAGGATGGGATCTGGGTGTTGTGAATCCCATCTGTTTGCTGTTGCTCATTTCCACCTTGCTGGGGAGCAGAGCCTGTTTTCACACATTGTGGTGCTTAAATTATTACTAATAGAGAGGAGGAGGAGAACCTTTCTGCAGCTGCACTGACAAAGCGACTTCCAAATTCCTTGTGTGAAGTGTTGTTTTTTTTTCAAGATACTTTTAAGTTAGGGGTAGCTCCTTGAAGAGTTCAGCTGCCCTTTGAGGAGGAGAAATCTGGGGTTGGAAGGTTGTCAGACCTTGGGAAGAGGAGGAGAAGGTGAGCTGGGAGCTGTCAGAGGCTGGGGGCACTTGAGGAGCGACTGGCTCTTCAGAATAAGCCTGGCACGACACTTGGTGCCTTGTCCTTTGCTTCATTCTCCTTTGAAGGGTGTTGTGATGGGCATGAGAGCTGCTGGCAAGGGCCAACAGCTGCTTCATCTGCCTGTGGAGCCCGAGCTGCCTCCACACTTGCTGCTTTGCCGACCCTTGGCCAGGGAGCAGCACCAATTACCGGGAGGAGTCTCTCCACACAACATCTGTGCCATTGGCATCACACCCCCCTTCCTGCTGCTCTCTGCAAGTGTTCTCTTTCCTGGCCTCTTGTTAACACATCCTGCTTTCCTGGGCTTCATCCAGTGTCCTTGGAAATGGGGCCAGAAGGGCTTCTCTCTTCAGTTATGTTCAGCTAGGAGCTGCAGGAGAGCTGCAGCTTATTCCCAGCACGTCCCTTCCAAGATGAGGATCTGGGGGTGGATTTTCACCTTTCCAAGGGCCATGGTGTGGGTGGAAGAGACCAACACACAATCAGCTTGTTTGGGATTTGGTGGCATCACTGGAGGGTTGAGTTGTGTCCCCCAGCACTGAACTACCTGAGAACTGGAAGGACTCTTGTCTTTGGGGTGCCTTTTCCCTAAGCCTCTTGTCCTGCCTAAGTCAAGGCAGGCACAGATTTACCAGCACGAGGACAGGACTTCCCTGCTGTTTGCTGTAGGGTCTATCCGTGTCTTTTTGGGTACAAAAAGGAGGTTAGGAAGCAAAGAGGGCTGGGCAGGACCATAAACATACAGGATTCCCTATCTGGAGTGTTTGGTGGCAGATGAACAAGTGTCCTGGTGCCTGTGCAGGAGGGGCAGCTCCTGGGGGGACATTCCCAGCCCATGCCAGGACCTGAGAGAGCGTGGGTGCCAGGGGTGCAGGGATCATGCTCCCTGTGCTTGCTGCTCCTCTGTGCTCTCCTTTGATTGCAGGGTGATTTGTTAGTGCAGGAGGTTTATTAAAGTCTGGTGAGTGATGTGCTGGTGAGGCCCCAAGCTCTGGAATTGGGTCTGGAAGCTGCAGGGAGGTTTTTTGTGGTGCTTGTGGCCATTCATCAGAGGAATCATTTCCCAACAGAGCCTCATTAACTCAGGGAGTGTTAATTTCCTGGTTACACCTGACAGTCTGTTATGTCTTTTTAATTCTGCAGCTGGATCAAATAAATTCCTCAGAAACTCATCTCCATCCCCAGCAGCTCTGGTGGCCTCTGTGTGGTGCTTGGGGGTGGCAGTGGTGCCAGGGACAGACTAGTGTGGCACTGTGTGCTGTCATTAGTGCTCTGGAAACCTCTCCTGATTTAGGGTGTTGGATGTTAAGGGTGAGGAACATCTCCAGGGACATTTGTGTGTCAAACCTGTCTTCCCAGAGTGGTTTGGGAGCAGCTGGAGGGCTGAAATCCTGTCTCAGCCCAATTCCAGGCTGGAAGAAGATTAGCACAAGCAACTCTTGGGAGAAACACCACTTCACTGCAGCTGCTTTGGGGAAACCCTTACATTTCAAGGTTTATTAAACCAAACTAACAACTGGTATGATCCAGCCTCTGGAGTGGATGTTGTTTTGGCACCATTCAGTAAGCACAGTAATTCATTTATTTCCTAGCGATGGTTCTTTAGCTGAATGGGGATGGGAATCATTTGCAGTCACCCTAAGGATGCTTTGGAGGAGTGAAATGAAAATCAGGAGCTGCAGCAGTCACTGTGCATTAGGGCAGCAGGAGCTGAGGAGCGATGCCACAGCGTGTGCCATGGAGTGCAGGGAGGCATCAGCACTGCTCTGAGGGAAGGGAACCAACTGCAGCCACAAAGAAGGGCTGCTCCCCAGATTCCAACTAAACAAACATTTTAAGGATAATGAAGTGTATAAAAAGCCATAGCCCAGCTGTGTCAGTGGAGATGGACCGTGGCTGCTGGAGTGTGATGGTGTGAAATGGGCTTGGCAGGGGATGGGCCAGGGGTGAGAGCAGTCCCAGAGGGGAGTTGGGGGAGCACTGAAGTGGTGCCCAGGCTCAGAGGATCTGTGTGGAGCAGTGTGACCACGTTAGGGAGGCAGAGAGATATATATGTGTGTGTGTGTGTGTGTAGTGATATATCCATAAGTATATATGCTGTAATTGTCTGCTGCTTCTGGTCCCGTTTTCAGGTGACCTGTTTTCTTCCCTGCAATGTGACATCAAGGGATCTATTTAGGTAAAAAAGAGCCTGTGCTGCTTTGGGATTTTGACTTGTGTCTGGTGCATGGTTGGGGTGCTGGGACCAGCCTGGCTCTGCCTCTGCTTCCACTCAGCTCTGAGTCACCTCCTTGGTAAAACCTTGGCTGTTCTGGGGGTGCAAAGAGGGGCTTGGGGGGACACCACTGACTATATTTTATTCTCTGAAATAATGAAATGCTTCTGTGGGGTTTTCTGTCTTTGTGAGGCTGCACAAAGGGTTCTGGAGCTGCTGGGAGGGGGCAGGAGGTTTGGCAGTACCCACTGTCACCCCAGGTCCCAGCTGACACTGGTGGGTGCTCGAATGCCTTTGTGCAGCTGAGCCTTTGCCCTGGGAAAATGGATCAAGATGACTTTGCTGCTATGGGTGATTTGGGGCCAGGAGCTCTCCTGCACAGCTGCTGCTGGAGGGGGTCATGCCAGTGGGTCTTGCTCACCAGTTCAGCTCCAGTTTAAATCACAGCTGGTTGCCAAGGCACTGGGGAAGCTGCTGGGGCAGAGCTTGTCCTCCGTGGGAGCAGAGGGTTGGGAACCTCTTTTCCTTTTAATGGCACGAGGTTTATTTTCCATAATTGCTGGTTCTGGTGTGATTTGTACTGTGATTTCTTTCCCATCTGATTTCAATTTCAACACCTTGTCATTTCAGTGCACGGTGTCCTGAGACACTTGTTCATGTCCAGCCCACTCTTTATCCTCCTCTATGTGGTATATGGCACAGGATGATGGAATATGCCTTTTCACTAAAAATCAATGTTTTATTTCCTCCACCCCCTGCTCCAGGAAGCTTTCCCAGATGCAAGTATTGATTGTTCAGATAAAAGCCATGTTTATATTATAATTGCTCTTTAAATCAGTGGGGCTGGTGGGTTTACACTATAATTCCTCTTCAGTTCAGTGTGGTTGGTGGGTTTACACTCTAATTCCTTTTTTAATTCAATGAGGCTGGTAGGTTTGCACTATAACTCATCTTTAATTCATTGGCACTTATGGGTTTACACTCTAATTGCTCTTTAAACTGGTGCAGAGTGGTGGGTGCTATGGATGGAGCTGCCCCTTGGACAAGGGTGTTTAGAGATGTGCCAAGGAATGAATATCTGAGCTTGGATAATACTTTGAAGCCTCTGCTGTTGGCATCCCATGGGATGCAGAAGGATGGCTCCTGCTCAGGGCCACATGGTATGGTGGTGTCAAGCCACAGAGGGTGTCTGAGGCAGGAAGGGAATCTTAGAGCCTTCCCAAATCATAGTTTTTGCCATAAAAATCCCAGACTGCTTTCTAGCACCTCTCTGCCTTCAGGAAGGGTGATGCCCACCATGGTCAGCAGTGTCTGCACCCCATTGTGACTGGGCAGGGGTTAGTGGCCTCTTCCTGAACCAATCCAGCCTGAAATTGCCCCCAGTTCACCCCAGTCCTGGCTCTGGGCCACCACTGGGAGCCCCCTGGGCACCAGCAGCTCCAGGGGCACCAGGGTCTGGTCCATGCCCCCAGCCCTGGGGTGACCATGGCTTCAAACTGCTCCCTGGGGATCAGAGTTGGTGTCCCCTGGGCCAGGCTGGCTGGGCACAGTGCCCAGGGCTGGGGCAGGAGCTGCCACGCAGTTCCAGGAGGATTTTTACACGTTTGAAGTCAAAAGCTCTGCGAGGGGCAGAGGTAATGAGGGCTCTGCTCTGCAGCTCCTGCCTCGCTCCGGGTGCTGCTAACACCGAGGCTGTGATTGAAGCTTTCTTGGCCTCTTGCAATGGCTCTATTTAATCTGAATTTTTCAGCATGTAAAGCAAGGGAGCTCCTGCTGGTGCCATTCCCGAGGAGGGAACCCTGACTGCAGAGCATCCCCCCCTCACCCGCCTTTCCTTGAATAGCTTTGGAGCAGCTGCTCTGCCTTCCCTGCCTCCAATCTGCCTGGTGCTGCATCCCAAAGCCAGTCAGCCATGCCCAGGGGACACGGATGAAAATGTGTGTGGTGCTGGGGCACAGGGATGGGGGGCTGGCTGGGAGCCCCTTCCCCGGGCTGGGGCACATCCAGGCGTCGGTGATCCTGCTCTGTGGCCACCGGGAGAGGTGTTGGATAAATAACCCCAATTAGGGAGGATCTCTCTGCCTTTGGCTGGCAGAGTGAAATGATTTTTGGTTTCCAGCTGAGCCCCTGTAATGATTTAGCTGCTCAGACATCCTGCCCATCACAGACCGTCCCTCTCGAGGGGCTGTAAATGAGGTTTTATTTCATCCTGATGTGGGGGAAACAACACTGAGCCCGGCTGGGTGGGCTCTTGTTGGGCTCCTGTTTGTTTTCCCCTTGGCACAGGAATAGGCTGTTCCTGGAGGAAGCAGGATCCAGGGAAGTGTGGCTGTCTCCCCTTTGGAGGCTGCACGGAGATTTCATGCAGGTTTGGATGCAGAATATCTGCAGCACACGAGCAGAGATCTCAAACTGTGCTTCTCCTGCCCTGTTTTCCAGTGGGCTGGGGAAGCAGGAGGGTTGGGGGGACTGGAACAGCCCCAGCACCCGGAGTGGGAGCCAAGCCTGGCAGCTGCCTGTGAGGGAGCTGTGATGGGAACGTGTCCCCTGAGTGTCCCCATCACCAGGACATGGGCTGGGCACCGATGGCCTCTGGCTGCCTGTGGGGAGGAGGTGACAGCAGGGTTTGTGCTCAGCTTCTTGGGATCTCTGCAGAGAAAGGTCTTTTATTTTTACTTTCAAAGCCCTAATGGTTTCTCATCTATATTGTTGTCAGCTTAAACCAAGTCTCTTTATTTCCTAACCTCTGTTATCTGCAAGTCCCAGAGCTTGAGCATATTCATGGCCATCTGTGTGGCTCCACTACCAGCAGAGAACTCGCCCTGAGCCCCAGTTTTGCCCTCCTGGGTGATGCTCAACGATAACTCCACCCCAAGAGCATCTGGAGAGAGGAAGCAAAGCTGAGACTGATTCTCTTCAAAGCCCTGGGATGGATCTGTGACAGCAGATGGTGTGAACTGCCTGAAAGTGGGGATGAAACAGCACTGAATTCCCAATTATGTGTAATTAAAATGGTGCTTATTTATTTATTTTGCTGCCAGTGGGCGTCTCTTCCCTTTGTGTGAGGGGCTGTGCCGTGGTGCTTTCCCTGCTCCTAGGAGGTGGGAATTTACAGCTTCCACAAGTGATGCTCAGATTTAAAATTCATCAGGAGAATATTTCTTTGGCTCTTTCCACTCAGGAATCCCTCTCTAGTGTGTGAATGAGGACAGTCCCTGCTGTCCCAGCCCAGGAAGATGCAGTTTGTAGAATAACATCGTTCTTGTTTAAAATGGCACATCTGAGGCTTGGAGCAGCCTGGTCTAGTGGAAGGTTCCCTGTCTATGGCGAGGGGTAGGAAGTGGAGGATCCTAAGTGTCCCTTCCAACCCAAACCATTCCATGATTCCATCCTTTTCCAGGTGGACCTCGGCAGCTTTCCCAGAGAGCAGTGAGGTGGCAAACACACCTGACTCGATATTCCAGTAGCTTCTGAGGGGATCTCGGGCTGCTCAGAGTCACAGCTGTGCTGGGTTTGGTGGTATTGGCTGTGCATCACTGCTGGGTGCAAAATCCCTGCAAAATATCCCTCATTTTGTGTTTTTTACAGATTTGGTTCTGGGATTGTCAGAGCCATCCGTATCCCACTGTGCAGGGATCGGAAACGCCTTCAGCTGGAAGCAGGAGTAGCCTGGGATGCTTAGTGCTGAGAGCTTTTCCATGAGAAGGCAGATAAAGGCTGTTTAAAGTCATCCTTTATTGAAATGCAAGAGGAAAATGTAAAGAAGAGGGTTCTTTTTCCACGTGTGCTTCCCGGCTGAATTCCCGCGCCGCAGCGGAGGAAGGGGAGCTCAGCCGGCTGAGTCATCCCTGTCTTCCCACCTCGGGCTGGGAGAGATCCATTCGCTTTGGATTCAAGGGAGGAAAAAGAACCCAGCTCCTTCTGTCATAAGCTCCAGGAGCGGTTCAGATCCTTCTTTCTGTTTTTCCCAAATGGATTTTGGAGGGGTGTTTGCTGCCCTCCCGCAGCTCCAGGTGTGTGGCAGGCTGGGAGCAGCCCCCAGGACATGGGTGATGGTGAGGATGATGCAGAGCATGGCATGGCCAAGGATATGTCCCCCCTGTGGGGCAGCTGTTGTCAGACCCCATGAAAATTTGCAAGCCTTGCTGCAGGGTTTGGAGCAAGGGCAGGGGAATCCCAGTGGTCCCTGACCCCCTCAAGTCAGGGATATCCATCCTGGAGCCACACAGCCTGTTTCTGCTTAAACTCTGCCAGAGACAGGCGTTCTCATTGTGGAGCTGTTCATCCCAGCTCCATAAATCAGAATTTATTGAGGGAAAAGAGCCAGACCCTGAGCCAGAGTCTCATCTCGCAGCTGAGTCTGTGGCTCAGCCCTCTGTTTTGCCACATCCTGCTGTGGGCTGAGCCCTGGGTTTGCTTTTCTGGTTTTACCCTGAGGACAACCTAAAGGAGGCACATTAAAAATGTAAGAGTGAGCTGGGCAGTGCTGCAGGCAGGAGAACAGCACTGGGAGCCTGGCATTACTCTGCAAATGGCTTGTGCTCCTCTAACAGGACTCGCTTCAAATCCCTCTTCTTCCCCTCTGGTGTTTTCCTGCAGCAGCAGGTCCCTCTGAAGTGGGAGGTGTGGAATCTCCTGCTCTCCCTGCCATGGGTTTTGTTGGCATCCAGCTCTTCTGGGGGGCTCAGGGAGGGGATGTGTCTGCACTGAGGTGGGAGGGATGATGTGGGGTCCCACCACCAGCCCCACGCTGGCCGTGCCACTGCCACTCCTCCCCAGGCTGTCCAGGTCCCTTTCCGTCCCACAATCCCTTTGAAACGTGGTTTGTTTGCAAAATACAGTTGTTCTGCTGGAATTTGTTTCTGAGGATCAGGGGTTTGTATGTTTGATAGCATGAGGTGTGTGTGACACCACCAGGGTATCCCACTGCCAATCCCACGTGTCTCCGTGGCACGGGGAATGATGGATTGTGCTCCTGGAAGCTGCTTGATGGTTTGGTTTTGCCTGGAGAGTGAGCAAAACTCCAACGTGCTCCTCCCTCCAGAGGGAGCTGGGATTGATTTTGCAAGTCTGAGGGCTGAGAACAAAGGAGCACTCTATTTATTTTCCTCGGAAATCAATGACTTGATTTATTTTGCTGGCTCTGAGAGTGGCCCCTTGTCCCCAGCGTGTGTTGGGGCTGCTCAGTCCTCACGGCCACAGACTGGGAAGTTGCTGCTGTTCCCTCATGCCAGACTGTTGTGGGTGGGGGATGAGGATGGGAGCTCCAGATGTGTCCCTCCAGATGTGCTTTTATTTCAGAGCATGTGTGAAGCTGCTGAACAGCAAATGCAACCTGTCACTTGAGGAATTCCCTCTAGGAATTGGCTTGCAAGGAGCTGGGGTGCAGGGGGAAGAGTTTCAAACTGCCAGAGGGCAGGGTTAGATGGGATATTGGGAAGGAATTACTGCCTGGGAGGGTGGGCAGGCCCTGGCACAGGTTGCCCAGAGAAGCTGAGGCTGCCCCTGGATCCCTGGAAGTGTCCAAGGCCAGGTTGGACAGGGCTTGGAGCAACCTGGGATAGCAGAAGGTGTCCCTGCCCATGGCAGGGGGTGGGACTGGATGGTCAATTTGGTCACTTCCAACCCCAAACCATTCCATGATTACAGGCACCACTCCATCAGGCCACTTCCATCTCTAGTTAAACCCCTGGTCTCTAATGTGTTTATTCATTGATTTTTATTTTCAAACTAATTTAATTAAAGTGCAAAGAGGATTTCTCCAGCCAAAGCCACCGTGTCCTTTTGGAACAAAAAGAGCAGCAGGTGACTTTGGATAGTAGGAATATCAGGGGAAAAGAATGAGAGGAATTATGGAGAAAATCACTGAGCAGCTCATCCTGTCCCTGGTTTGGTGCCTTGGAGCTGCTGTAGGGAGATGGTGTGGTAAAAGACAAGTGGGAGTAACCCCTGTTCTGTTCTGCTCTCTGCAATCCCAGCACTGGGGATGCGTGGCTGTGTTTGTACTGCTGTCTGCTCCTGGAGATGTCTGCTCTGTTCATTTCCATACTTTGATTCAGCTCTGATTAAAAAAAGACAGGAGAGGAGGGTACAGGGAAGACAAACTGGGTGTAAAGTGGCAATAAGTGGATTAAATTCATGTGTGTGTGGAGTGGGATGATGCTGGAGCCTCCCTGGGCAGGAGGCACAGCTGGATTGTGGGCAGATGTGCCTGGGGGTGCCAGGACAGTGCCAGGACCCTCGGGGATGGCAGCAGAGGGCTCTGCCAGGCCATGGTCACATCACCACTCTGGGGCTGCTCAGGGGAGGATCAGCACCAGCCCCATCCTCCCAGCTCCAAGGCTATCATCCAAGCCTGCTGCTGCCTGGTCCCTTAATAGCTCCTGGTAAAAATCCCAGTACTTCTTTTTAAGTGGGTAACGAGACTGTGGTTTTGTCCTTCCTTCAGGGATTGGCTGTGTCTGATCCCGCTCAGATCAGAAGCTGTTCCCTGCCAAGGATCGCAGACGCGAGCGTAGCTCAGCCCTCTGCAATGAAGTGATTAAATTAACTCGGATGTGTAACATTTCAGCATAAAATGATTCAGCGAAGCACTTTATCTACTGGGAACTCTTTAAAGAGCTCTTGGAAGTTAGCAGGAATTAGTTTGCTTAAAAGGACCTGGTGCATGTAATTACATTGAACGTCGTGCCGCTGCTCTCGCCCAAGAAGTTAAGCTTTAAACATGCCAAGGTGGAGCAGTGGGCTCAGGGAGGGTTTGGACATTACTCCTCCAGAAACCTGGGACACCTGAGGGACCAGCAGCACCTTGGCCATGCTGTGTGTTGCCACCCTGTGCCTGCCTGGTGCTGTGTCACCTCTGTCACTTGGGTTGCGGTCCTTCACTGGGAACACTGGCACCATCACCATGAGGTCCTGAGCCTTACCAGGGAGATTTCCCAATGATTTCTGGGGCGGGAGGGTGTAGTGCTGGGGTTCAGGTGGCTCCCAGTGCTGGGATCTCCCTCCAGAGCATCCCTCTCCCACAGTGGGTGCAGTGAGGGACCCTCCTGTGGCAGACCCTGCTTCAATGCTGTGGCTGTTGTCCTCTACATCCTCATAAAAGATGAGGGGTTTGCTGTCTGTGGGAGTGAATCTTTGTGGCTCTGGAGGAATCAGGTACTGGTTTAATGCATCCAGTTGAGATTTCTAGATGGTTGTTTTGTCTGGGACAACTTTGGGCAGCTTGTGCTATTCCTTCCCTTTATTGCATTTCTCCGGTGTTTTTCCCTCTTAATCAAGAGCTGCATTATGGATTCATTGTCCCATACAAATGTGCACCCAAATGCTTGTTGGCAGCTCTCTGAGATTGCAGGAGCTTTCCTGGGTGCAGAAATTGCATGGCAGCTTCAAGGATCGCCTTGTAGGAGATAAAGAGGGGCAGCAAGAAGGATCTGTACATTCTCTCTGTGTCTGTGTGGCTTCTCAGGCTGCTGTGGGGTAATTTCATGTGAGAAATGATGATGGCTCACTGGAGCAGCTGGGGAGATGTTCATGCATCGGGATCAACGTTTGGGGGGACAGAGATGGTGCTTGCAAGGCCAGGAGAGGCTGGGAAGGGAGACAGGGAGCGGACAGCAGCAAGGATGCTCCAGAGCTATGGCTGGGAGCATTGCAAGAAGGAGGTGTTGGGGTCCCAGGGGGCACTGGGAGGGCGCTGGAGCTTTTGGGTGTCTCTTCAGGCCGGGCTGCTCCTGGAGTGATGTGTGAGCTGTGTTTGGGTGTGAGACTGCCCTGTGCCCAGTGGCTGGGGCTGTGTTTGGTGTGGAGGGAGCTGGCACGGGGCAGGCTGGCGCTCCAGCGTCCTCCTGACTCCAGAGCTCAGACAGAGCCCGGCAATAATCGTGTCTCTGGGAGCAAGTGCTAGTCAGTCATGCTGAATTAAACAACCTTTTATGAAAGCTCCTGTGCACGCTTGGATAAATGAAGGCGCCTAATAGACAGTGAGTCATGACACTCTATTTATCTTCCTCGCTGAAAGCCTGAGCAGATGCAGGGACTCTTTTATCTGCCAGAAACGCTGGAAAATGAATTTGTTACATATGGGGGGCTGAGACTGTGCCAGCAGGATGGGGCTGTGGCCACCACAACCTGCAGAGGGGGTCAGGAGTGTCCCATCCCCACTGAAACAGCCAGCACAGGGGTGGGGTGGTGGCTCTGCAGAGGCTCCCCGGAGCATGGGAAGCCCGTGCTCTCTGCTCCAGCAGCCTGAGCTTTGCTAGCAGTAAATAAATGCTATTTTTAAAAGTAAATCCTTATTTTGACCATAGTTGGGCAGCTCCACGGAGCTCCTTTTTCAGCATTTTTGTTCTCCCTAGGCAGACTTTCCAAAAGCTGGGTTTTCCCTGCTTTGGGGACTCGTTCCTTAAAAGAGAAGCTTTTCCCTTAGCAGTTTCATTTCCAGGTCCTGTGTGATCCGTGCTGTCAGACCTGCTCAGAGCATCCCGGGACTCCCACCTGGCTCAGAGCCTGCGGGATGCAGCTCTCCCTGTCCCTGCCTGCGAGGGGATGGCACTTATCCCATAAGAGGTGCTGTGCTTAATTACTGGCAGTAATTGAAACCTCTTCTGGAGGTGGGAGATAAGAGCAGCGTTGCAGCAGATGCTCACTAACACACATCTGCTCTTTAGCATCCCTTCTGTGCTCCCTGAAATTCCTGAGGCAGCGGGAAAAGGAGGATGAGGAAAATGAGGATGTGAAATTTAGGAGGATGAGGAAAATGAGGATGTGAAATTTAGGAGGAAGATGAGCTCCCACCAAAAATGGCTTTGGTTACTTGAGCGCACTGTGAGATGGGCACATGGAGAGCAGTGGGACTCATGGCTTCAGACCCGGGTGCTGACAGTAATGCTTGGAAAAAGCCTTTAAAAAAGGGGAAAGCTGAAGGCAGATGTGGATGGTGTCCTCAGAAGGCAGAGCGTGCTGCTGTGGGGTGTGGAGTGGGGTGTGAGTGCTGTGTGTGGTTCCCCTTCCTGAGGGCTGTGGCTCTGGATTTTGATCCAGTTTCCTGTCTGGGGCTTCTTTGTGGTCAAAAAGAGAAGGAAAAAGAGAGTCTGGAGAGAAGGTAGTGGTGCACACCAGGCTGTGTGTGAGGGGATGTGGGAGAGATGCTCATGGGCAGGGTGGTCCCCCCTGTCCCCCAGCCAGGGTCTGTTCAGACCCATGGAGATGCTTCACGTGTCTGGTGTCTGTTCCTTTGTGTCACAACAAGAGGGGGATGTCCAGGGGGATCTGCAGGGTGGGAGCACCGTGGGCCCTGTGTGCCACAGGGATGAATCCCAAAGGCCATGACAAGCTTCTTACTCAAAGTCAATGGAGCATCGAGGGCTTATGGAGAGGAGCAGAGCAGGGAAAGGGGATTGGGATTGACTACTGAGCCTTTGGGAGTCTGAGAAATTTCCCAAGGAATTCTGATTGATCTCAACCATTAGAGACGAGAATTTCATGTGCAATTATTTGCTGTTCCTCAGGAAGGGATGTCAGCTCCCTGTGTTGGCATTTTCTTAAGGAAACTGTTCCTTCTTCCCTTCCTCAGCCCTAAACAGGGGTCAGACCAGGCCTCTCAGCATTCCTGCTTTTGCAGAGCAGCTGTAATCCAGACTTGCAGCTGCAAACGAGCAGGTGCTGGCAATAGGGACAGTGGGGTGTGCTATGGGACTTGGAGGAGCCGAGAGCAATTTGGCAGCAGCTTTGCTGGAGCAGTGGCTGCCCCCTCCAGGTGCTTTGCTGCTGCCTCTGGTTTGGGTTCTGCCCTCCAGTGTAGTTATAATTATAGAATATAAGAATATTTGATGCTTTTCTGGCTTTCCCATGTTCCTATGTGCATCACCACCAAACAATTTTTACAAATTGCCGTCGAGCAGTAGTTAATCATCGATTTTAATAAGTCTATTGTGATTCCATGCTTGGCACTGTCCCTCCTTCCCTTCTCCCACACTTCAGTGCTGGGAGCTGACAAGAATAAACAAGGGGTGGCAGCTCATCCCTTGGAAGTTTAAGCTGAAGGAAGAATCCCCGGAGCCCCCGGCACGGGACTCGCTGTGGGAGCCTGGAGATCCCTCCCCTGGCCGTGGGCAGCTCTGCATCCCTGCCCGGTGGGGCACAGCCTTGTTGTGAGGATTTGATGGGGAAATCGATGGGGGAAAGAGGGAGGAGGATTTTGGAGCTGTAAATGATTTCCCTTCCAGCATCTCCAGCCAAGGGAGGCTCCAGATTGTCATCAGTGTGTTTGCTCCGGCTTGGGGAAAGGAAATTCTGGGATGCTGCCTGGAGAGAGAGCCTGTGCCGAAGGGTACTGGCTCCCTCCTGCCCCTGTGCTGTCTGCAGGGGGGGTTTGCAGCTAAATCAAGTCTAAAATAGGTCTCAGACCACCTAAGAGGGGCTGCACTGACTCCAAAACTTTGCTGTGGTGAAGTGAAGTGTCCCCAGCCCTGAGCACCTTGAACTGCAGAGCTTAGGAGAGAGAGGCAGAGCCAAAGCCAGGCCTAAGTGGGGAGCAGGAGAAGGCTCTAGAGCAGGTGTGAAAAGCTGGAGAGCTCCACAGACTCTGGTCTGGCTTCAGGAGCTGAAGGAGGGGCTTTGAGCCCAGAGTAAATAGAGTACTTGTCTGTTTGTGCAATAAAGCTGAGCTCACAGCTAATGCAAACAGTTTTCATTAAGAAATAATCAAAAATAAAAAGCCATTTCACATGCTGATAAGAAGCCAGTTGGTTTTTATACTTCACCAGCAGTTTAAGCCGTGCTCAAAGCCATTTATCTTTTTTCCAGTGCTGGCTGCAGAGGATATGAAAAATGCAGCAGGCTGCACATATGTAATTAAACTTTTGGCAGAATCTTTGCCCTGCAGCTTTACTGAGAAATTCAATAATGATAAATTGAGTAGAATATAGAAAGGACTTTTTGTGAACAAGATTTAAAATAATGTATGTGGCACAGATAGTTATTTGCCACATGATTGTCTTGGCAACGTTCTCGCGAACACCCTGTCTGATGGTGTCAGCTATTCTTTACAAACCACCCCTTGTTCTGCTCTTATCACCACTCCAATTTGCTATTGAGGCTTTGCTGATTCCCAGCCAAGCCTGTGTTTAACTGTAATTACTGTTTAGTCCCCCTCAGCCTGGGTGAGGTGCAGGATTTCACTGGGAGAGCTCTGGGTGCTGCCTGTGGTGTGACGGCTGTCCCGCTCCCCTCCCGTGCTGTGCTGGGAGCTGGGATCATCACTCCTCTCTAATTAACCTGTGGGGCTTTTTTGTCTTTTCCTACAGCAAGGGGAAGTAAAGCCCGTCACTTGACCAGTCTCACTGTTCCTTGTGACACTGCTGGGGAAACGAGGCCGGAGTTGTCTCCCTGGGTTGGTGTCGCTGCCTTTATCCTCTGATAATGCACAAATAATTTGTAGGAGAGGCAATTTTGTGTTCAAACTGTCCACTCAAACCACCCTCAGCACTTTCCTATGGAAGCTGCATCGATTCTGTTGATTTTGCACAGATTTTCCCTCTTTGGTGCTGGCAGGAGCCGAGCTCCTCACCCCATGGGCACCATGGCATCTCCCTGTCCTGGGTCACTGCTGTCCTTGGAGGGGCTGCACATCTGCTTTAAAAAGGCTACTTTACATCATGTTTTCCCCAATAGTAGCAAGCAGACTAGTTGTAAATAAAATAATAATGAAAAAGGGATCTAATACAAGGGAGCTGGGACTGAACACTTTAGCAGGTGCCGAGTTAAGCAATGGAGCTGGGCTGGACTTTTGCTTTCATTAATTGGCTTCAGACTGAAGGAGAGCAGGGTTAGATGGGATATTGGGAAGGAATTCCTCCCTGGGAGGGTGGGCAGGCCCTGGCACAGGTTGGGCAGAGAAGCTGTGGCTGCCCCTGGATCCCTGGGAGTGTCCAAGGGCAGGTTGGAGCAATCTGGGCTAGTGGAAGGTGTCCCTGCCCATGGCAGGGGCTGGAACGAGATGATCCTTACAGTGCCTTCCAGCCCCAGCCAGGCTGTGATTGCATGATGAGAATCTGCCTCAGGAGCCCACCCTGCCCTGATTGTGGGGGTGTTGGGATCACTTGTGCTTTTAGCAAACACTTGTTGCCTTCTCTAAAGGGAGAAATGCTGGTGTTTTGTCACTTGAATGTAAGTTCTTGTCTCTGAATGTCACATAATCCATTTATCCTCCTCCTTGGGAAGCCTTTAATGCCAGAGGGGGATTCCTGCACTGCTCTACATCCTCAAGGCACCCTGTTTTATGTGCAGGTCTGAGGCTTTGCAGGGAGTGGGGGGCTTGGGTGACCTCACACCCCCTGTTCCATCAGGTCCATGGGCCAGTGTTGGTGGCCAGGGCAGGGACAGCTGAGGATAACGCTGTTTGCAGGGTCAGGGAACGCGTGTCAAGCAATTAAATTAATCCAGTGGTCTGGTAGAAGACAGGGATTTCATCCCTAAGTGGCTTCAGCCCTGGCTGCCCCTTTGCCAGGGCTCTGCTGTGCCAGCGTTCCTGCGGTGACTTGGACGAGCTGCTCCACTGGATCTGTTTGTCCTTGTGTTGCTTAAAAAGAAAAAAGTATTTATCTTTGTCCCTGCAGGCTGGGCTGGAGCTGGAGCTGAAGCTCTGCCACCAAATGTTACTGCTCATTATTGCCTGGGCTGGGGTTTGGGGACAGAAAGTGTCTGGCTCCGTATGGCTCCCGCCAAGGACAATATTTATCTGGGCAGCCTCTTGCTGTGTTTGCAGAGCCAGGGTGGCCTTTGGGGGAGGCAGGACAGTGGCCCTTTACAGCCCTGGTGGTGCCACCCAGGGGTGCCCCTGTCACACAGGAGGTGGCAGGGGGGACTCCACGTGGTTCTGCTGCTGCCAAGTGGAATTTTAGTCTTCAACCTGTTTTTTTGGTACCAGAAGTTGAGAGGATGTGACCCCAAACTCTGCCAGGAGAGGCTCAGGTTGGACATCAGGAGGAATTTCTTCACAGAAAGGGTTGTTAAACACTGGAAGGGCTGCCCAGGGAGTCCCTGTCCCTGGGGAGGGCTCAAGGACATGGCATTCTGTGCTCTGGTCTGGTTGACAAGGTGGGGATTGGTCACAGGCTGGACTTGATGATTTTAGAGGCCTTTTCCAACTCTAGTGATTCTGTGAAAACATGTTAAATTCTTGGTTTTTATTCTCTGCCCTGAGGACTGTTTTGGGCTGCCTTCAGGTGTGTGGTCTGGTGTTACAGCTGGCAAGGTGTGGAGTGTTGCTGACACCTCTGCCTTCCCAAGGTGACCTCCCTCAATTTGCATGAGCCCTCTGATGCTCAGGTTCTTAATTGGCTCTGGAAACACACGCTGTGCAAGGTGTGATGTGCCCGAGGGAGAAGGCAGGATGGAGGGGGTGGCATTGGCATCCCATCAGAATGGTTTCAGACAGCTCCTTGCACTGTCCACAAAAAAAACCATCTTGGACTTGGTGTGTCAAGGGGCAGGAGAGAGAATGATATAAATCCAGAGGGAGAGAATTATGTTGTCTAAATGTCACATCTTTGATATGAAGCCGTAGCTGTGCGAGGCTGAGGAATTTGAGCTCCTCATTTCCTGGCGCCCCTGGCCCTTGTGCTGAAGGTGAACAGTGAAGGGCTTGGTGTATGGGGGCTTGTTGTGGTGCTGCCTGCTGCTTGTTCCACCCTCTGAACCCTAATTTGGGCTTGAGTTTTTGTGGTTTTAAATAACTCATTGAAATAGAGCTGACAGTAATGGTCCTGCTGGGAGTAGAGGTCTGGAAGAGCCTGGAGTCACCTGGTGAGGTCACAGCAAATGGCAGCATTTCTGTTAGTGGAAGAAATTACTCTTAAATACAGCTCAGTGATGGGGTGAAATCCAAACCAAGTGTTGTGGGGTTTTCCTTGATCAGAAAGGCAATGGAACTGCAGCCCTGGAAGGTTTGGGGTGGGGAGGGTGGTCTCACCGTGGGTCCTGGCAGCTCTATCCTCTTCACCCTCACCAGCCACCAACTCCAGAGCTTGTCCTGCCCTCTTAGGACTTTGCAGGGTGTGAGCCTGGGGTGCTGCTGGAGAGCTCTGTGGGACCCAGAGCAGGTCCCTGGAGGAGGAGGAGGAGGCAGAGAAGGAACTTGGGCTTTGCTCAGGGTCTCTGTGGCTCTGTGTGTGGGGGAACCCCCCACCCTCACCTGAAACAAAGCAGGCAACACAGCCCTTCAGCCCTGCTCTGGCCATTCCTTCTCTCTGCTTTCTCCTTCTGGGAGGGGAGGCAGGAGCTGCCCTGCTGTGTCTGTCTGTCCCTCTCAGCTGACCCAGGTGTTTTTCTGTCTCCCCAGACAAGGGTGAGAATGGGGAGCCCTACCAGAGGAGGAGAGGGGCAGGGTCCACCCTGCCCGACGGCCCCTCGACATTCCCAGTGCCCAGGGATGGAGCCTCCGTGCCCGGCAGCAGCAGCTGGAGGAGGATTATGCTCATGATCCTCGCTATTACCATCCACAACATCCCAGGTAAGTCCTGTCTGTGTGTCCATGCATCCATCCCTGCCCACAGGCAGGTTGGAGCCGTGCTGGGGGATCACCCAACACTTCCACCTTCTCTCCTGTCTTTTTGTCGCAGATGGCACCCGCTGAGTGGGTGCCTTTTGACAAGATCTTGTTCCAGATCTTGTTCTCGTGGTGGGGCTGAACCACGTGAGGTCTTGGCAGCAAAACCCCATATGGGGAGGGGGCTTGGGAGGAGCTTTTGGTGCCTTGAACATCTGCAGCCTGGCTCGTGCCAGCCTGTGGTGGGCGAGAATTGTAAATCCCAAGGGCATATTGAGAAAGGTGAGACTGTAAAGACAACAAATTCTGGTCTCTCTTAGTTTCTCTTCTGGTCTGTGAACAGCAAGAGATGCATTTTTAAAGCGCTGTGTCTCTGCAGGAGAATGTACAATTTGGGTTTATTTTCTTATTCAAGTGAGGGATTTGGACAATAGCTGGAAAATTGCAGAGCCCCAAAGCCTTGGAGGGCTGTGTCCTGCCAGGCTGGGCTCTGTGGCACAGGGAGATGCCATGAAAGGCTGATGAGATCAGTTTCTAAGAGCTGAGGACACCCATCTGCTTTGCAATTCCTGGGGATGTTGAAAGTAATAATAAGGCAACGTTTTCAAATGTTTCTTTCCTGGTTTCCTCTCCTCTTTTCCTTCCCCTCCCTTTTCCTTTCTCCTTTCCCTGCTGGCTCTGCCTGGCTCAGGTTGGAGCCGGGCTTGGGGTGGGTGCAGAGGGAATAGGGAAAAGCTTTTCTGCATGACTTTGATCTGTAAATTCGGGGAAAAATTATGGGTGCCTTGGGAAGAGCCCTCTTTTTGCAAGTGTGGCTCGTTGGCAAGGAGGTGGATGTTGTCATTGTGGGAGCTGCTGGGCTCAGGACTTGCTTGATCCATCAAAGCCAGGGCAGGAGGAGCTGCCTCGCTCTGTCACCCCACGCTCTGTGATTTTGAGAGTGACTTTGACCCAGTGCCAGGACATCCGTCTTAAATTCCATCGCTGGCTGGTCCTCCCGGGCGGGCAGGCTCTGCCACGGGTCTGTAACCACACATCCTGTGTTCCTGCCCTGCCAGGGCAGCCGGGGATTGAGGGAATCCAAGCGAACACACCGTGAGCTCTCGGCTGCGCGTGGGCGTTCGCTCCTTCAGCACTCTGAGAGAGCTGCCCGCCCTCCCAGCCTCCTGCTTGCTGGGCTCTGGGCTGGAATTGCTGCCTTCCAGCTGGTTATGGACTCACAGCACCCTTGGGTGCTCCTGGCCCCACCCTCAGGGCACCCAGCTGGCTGGGTTTTCCTTATCCTGTTAAAAATGCTTTGCTGCAGCTTTTGTGGGGGATCTGCTCATGCATCACCAGCACGGGCTATTTCTGTGCACTAACCTGCTCCAGTTTGTCCCTTCTTGTGCCTTCATTCTTTATTAATTATAGGTAGAGAACTCTGCTGCCATAGCCCAGCTCCATGTGTTGCTGGGGGAGGCAGATCCCTGGCAGACAGGGCAAGGAGGGAGCTTTAAATTAGCCACAAAAAAAATGAAAAGGTTTGCACTGAGCAAACTGTAACTGGATTTCATCCTTCAAAGGATGTGTCAGGGAGCTGGGGTGAAGAGCCAGGTGACATCAGGCTGCCTGGGCTGGGGATTCCTGTCTGTCACCAGCAAAGAGAGAAAGTTTTGTAGAGGAGGGAACAAAGCCTCACCTGTAGCAGGAGGTTAATGGAGACATGGCCCTGGCTGCCACTGAGATGCTGCTCTGCCCTATCATTGCTCCTACAAGAGCACATAGCCACCTTGGGATGGTGACAGAGGGTTTGAAATTCTCTCTTGCATCTTAAAGGTCACAATATTAAAGCTTAATACCCAGAGAGGTGTGTGAGTGGTGGCTCAGCCTCTTCCTGGAGGCTCAGCTCAGTGAGGGCTCTGTTTCTACTAATCTTTGTCCCCAGAGTCCCTCTCCTGCTCTTTTCCAGTCAACAGGTGCCTTTTCAGCAGCCCCACAGTGGTGCTGGGTGGGTGACAGTGGCTATTTGTGCCCACTGGGGCCACTCATCGATGGCGCAGCCCTGACCAACATCCTTCCACTGGGATGTGCCCAAAAGCACAGCAGCTGGACTCAATCCTGCCCTCGTGCTCCAGAGCCCTTCCTGCAGGGCACAGGGTGCCAGCAGCAATTCACCCTAATAAATAATTCAGGCTGATGAAATCAGGAGCTCATGGCCAGCCCTGCTCTTTGCCAGCTCTCTGCTCTTCCTTGCATGAAGCAGGTGCTGGTCCAGCCTCGCTGAGCAGCGATTTGGGGCTCAGCTTTCTCTGAATTCCTTCTGCTTTCCCAGGAAAAGCAGCTCCTCTCGGATCTGCTGCGGTCCCTGATGCGGAGCAGGGTTTGGAAACACTGTAATGCTCTACCTCAATTAGCAGCCCTGGCAGAGGAAAGGCTGCCATAATTAGCCAGACTGCTGCAGTGTAATGACACCTCGGCAGTGCCTGTGCTGGGGGAGGCAGGAGGTGCTGAGCAGGGATGCTGGGGATGCTCCTGCCTCGGGAAAACCACTCTGTGCTTATCAGTCATGGAATGGTTTGGGTCAGACGGGACCTTAAAGCTCATTCAGTGCCACCCCCTGCCATGGGCAGGGACACCTTCCACTAGTCCAGGTTGCTCCAAGCCCTGTCCAACCTGGCCTTGGACGCTTCCAGGGATGGAGCAGCCCCAGCTTCTCTGGGCACCCTGTGTCAGGGCCTGCCCACCCTCCCAGGGAGGAATTTCTTCCTAACATTTAATCTAAATCTTCTCTCTTTCAGTTTAAAATCATTCCCCCTTGTCCTATCACTAACTGCCTGTGTAAAAAAAAAAATCACTTTCCATCCTTTTCATAAGCTCTTAAAGGGAACATAATCTTTTGTGAGTACTCAAAGAAGTACTGAAAGACCTCGGTGGGATCTCTCCTGAGCCTTCTCTTCTCCAAATTCCTTTGGCAGAAGCACATGGCTCTGTTTGTGTTTGCTCTGCTTCCCTGTGAGCTCAGTGCACTCACACAGAGATTGTCCAGGTAGTTCCCAGGCTTTTCTGTCCTACCTGTGCCTTCATAATGCTTCATAAAACTCCCCATTCCTTGGCAATGCTCCCATTGCTGCAGTGAGGGGGATGCAGCTGGTGGGCTGTCCATGTTCACCTTGTCAGGTCTCTGAGCTGCCCAAGTGCCTCTCATGGGCTGGAGCTGCTCTGAATGCTCACATCTGAGCCCAAACTCTACCTAAAGTCCCCCTGTCTGGTGATTAAAACCCTTCAAGGACCCGTTCTCCTCCCGTGCTGGTGGGGAACAGGCTCCCCTTTTTATTGCCAGCAGTGAACAGTTTTATGGACTATGATCCCATTTTAGGGATGAGCTGGTTTTGGTCCTGGCAATGCCTCTATCTTTGTTTCCAGGCTGGCAGCAGGTTATTGTGGGGTGAGATAATTGAGCATACAGCCCAACCTCCTGCAGTCAGTTTGTGTTTCGTGTGCTCTGCCGGCAAGGAAAGGTTGGATAATTTGTTCCAAAGCTGGGAATGCCAATGTAAAGAATAAATTGATAATGACAGGAGATGCCAAACTGCAGACTCTTCCTGCTAATTAATATTCATATATGCTGGGTTTAGTAGAACATTAATTATGTATTTAATCAAGCCCTGTTTATTCTGGTTTATCTTTGTACCTTGGGTGGCTGTTATGCTGAAGACTTCAGATTAATTAAAATGTTACTGGTGTATCACAAATAACAATTAGTGAGGTGTGAGCTGAACAGCCTTTCCCTTTGTGCTTGTTTCAGAAGGGGAGGAGTGCCTGGCAGGGTGGGGGACGTGGGTCCAGGGCCAGCTCCTGGGGAGCTCCTGGAGGGTCTGCTCTGAGCCAAGCTGTGGATGTGCAGGCAGGTCCCTGCTGGGTTGTTCTGGGGGTTCCCTGGCATGGAGATGCTGCAGGAGCCCCTAATGCTCACACTGCTCGAAGATGCTGCTTCCTGGTGGGTGTCCATGTGGCAGTGAGATGGGGATGGAGTTGCAGATACTGGTTGTGTCAGTGCCCTGCCTTGCTTTCCTCTGGCTGTTGGGCATTGTGTGTTTCTGATCCCCCAAAACTGCTCAGCTGACACAGCAGGGCCCTGGCTGGGATCCCACTCACCACAGAGACCGTGGTGCCCCTTCCCTCCCTCACCCTGCAGAGCATCCCTGGTAGGGACCATCCCTCTGGGAAGGCAGCAGGGCTGGTCCCTGGCAGGCATGAGGTGATGCTTCCAACCACCCGAACGTTGCCAAGGAAACCCGAGTTTTCCTGTTCCTTTGTGATGTGATGGGCAGAGCTGGGTGGCCCCAGACCCCGGCACATGCTGGGAGTGCATCCCAGGAGGTGCATGCAGAGCTGGGTCATCCTCTGTGCTCCAGCCTTTCCCTCCTGCAGGAAAATATCTCACTTTTCTGTATTCAGGCCAATCCCTCCATGTTTGCTGTGATGTTTCTGCCTCAAGTGTCACCATTAAACAGAGGTGCCTGGGAAGGAGCAGATGGGACGTGGCAGTGGAGCCGTGCGTGGAGTCACCGGGTCACGGTGAGAGGTGGCTCTGGCGTCCCCTGCTCACCCCCTAAATCTCACATGGCTCCACCTGAGGCTTTCTCTCCAGCTCCCACTGCCAGAAACCCATTAACAAGCTAGGATTTATTTATTTTTAATGAGAAGGAACAAAGTGAGGAGCAGGACAGAGTGTGTGAGCTAAATACAGAACAAGTTCTGGCTGTGGTGGTGAAGGTGCTGCGGGAGGAGGGAGGGATTGGGGGTGTCACTATGGGCAGGAGGGACAAAATGTTAGAAGGAGAAACTTTTGGCTGGTGACAACTGTGAAGGATGAATGAGAGTCCTGGGAAGCTGCACCCTCAAGTGACAGTGTCCAGGTTCTTTCCCCTTGGGGACTGCATTTGGAGGTGGCAGCAAGAGGCTGAAGCCCAGGTTGGCACTGGCATCGTGCTTGGCACGTGGTGGGGTTTTGGGGGTCCTTCTTCTCTGCTTGCCAAGGAGGGAGAGATTTAGCCCCAAAACTTGTAGGTTGGGTTCTGGCCAATGCTTGGAGGGGCAGGGGAAGGGACAGCTGGGACTGGTGCAGGATTTGCAGTGCTGGCCCCTGCCTGTGTCCCTGTCACTGTGCTGGCAGCAGGCACGGCTGAGTCCTTCACTTGCAGTGGCAGTTCCTCGTGGTGGTGACAGATTTAAGGCAGACACCTCCTGCCCATCCCCGTGGCAGCTCCGTGACACCTCCATCCCTAAGGAGTCTGGCAGCAAGTGCTGCTGCTGCTCTGTTTGATCCCGAGGAACGGGGGATGAAGGGAAGGCTGTACCAAGGGATGGTAAATGTCAAATGGATTTCAAACACGCTCGTTTGCAGCTTCTCCTGGGCAGGAGAGCAGTTCAGCCGAGTGCCCTGGGGAGGGAGAGTGTGAGACCTGCCTGCCACCCTCTGCACGGTGGCACTTGGCTGGGCACAGCCCCAGGGGTGACAACTGCTGCCTGGATTTGGGAGCTGCCTGGACACCGGCTTTTCTTTATGGCCTCTTCCAGCTTTAACCACTTGGAATGTGTTTTCTGTGTCTCCTGCTTTCTGGCTGGCTGGGGGAGGAGCAGATGGTGAGTTGTGGTGCTGGTTGTTGCCTGACGGGGGGCTCTGTGCTGGTGGCTCGCACTGGAGCGGGAGCTGAGTCCCTCAGCTGGGTGGGAGCAAGTTGCTGGGGACCCCAATGTTGTCACCCCTTGGCCCAGTCCCCTGTTGTGACCATGTCCAGTGGTGGACAGTGATTTAGTCCCATCCAGTGCTCCTTTGGCCTGTGCCAAACCCAGCTCCTGGCATTGATGAAGGTGTGCAAAGCGCTTCTTGGTGTGGTCAGCTGGTGCAGACGTGTCCAAAACAAAAGGGTGTCTCCCACTGGTGAGGAGGGAGCTCCACAGGGAGCTTTGTGCCTGGTCCATGGGGTGTTTGATGTCTCCCAGGAGAGCTCCCTGCAATGGCTGAGTCCAGGTTCAGCATGTTCTGCTGGTGGTTCCGAGGTGGGATGTTGGATGCCCCAGCCTTCTAAACCTGAAACCAGCCACCGAGAGCTTGTCCACCAGTGCCAAGAGCTGGTCCTTTGTGAGGTGGAGCAGATCCTGAGATATGATGATGGGGAACTTGAGGATGGGAGCAGCTTGCCTGTTGCCAGAGGGAGGCTGTGGCGGGAGGGGGTTGTGGATGGCAGTGGGAGCGCAGAGATGCCGTGCTGTGTTGTCAGATTGGTGTTCCTTGGGAAGGGGGTGATTTCCAGGCTGCTTACTTTGTCATTAGCAAAAATTGATTGGATTTATTCTCCCGGGACAGGCGCTCCCCTGTTCTCAGCCTCCCAAGGGAGGGCTGGGGCAATGAGTGTGATATTGCATCTCAATTATAAAGAGAAGTGATTATTTATATGAATATTCTCCAGGATCCATTAAAGGCAGGGAACATTCATTTGGAATGATGGTGGTTTTTTGTTGGTCTATTGAAATTGAGACTGTTTTACAATTGTTGACTTTAATAAGCATTTGGGAACCCACTGGGGGTCGGCAGAGCGTGAGAACGGGAGCCATTTAGCCGTGCCAATTAATCTGTGCCTTGTCTGGCTGATGCCTCTTCCTGGAATCACAGCATCCCTCCTTCTCCTGCCTCTTCTGCTGGTGGCCTGGCTATTCCTGGGTGCTCTTGGAGCACCTTGGGTTCCTACTGAAGGGTGTTATTAAGGAAAGGGACAAAGACTTCCTTGCAGCTTTCACTCCAGGCAGGAGGTGAAAAGGAAGATGCAGGTTAGGGAAGGTGTTGGTGGGTGTGGGGAGCACGTGGGCAGCAATTCCATGGAGCACAACGGGAGCAGAGGAGAGCGCTGGCCCCGGGACCAGCTCAGAGAAATCTGAACAGCCATGAATTTTTCACAGTGTCTTCTGTTCTGGGGAGAAAATCCAGCTGGGACGTGGGGATGTGACTTTTGATGCTGCTGCCCATCACACCTCTGGTTTGATTTCCAGGGAGACCCTCTGAGCAGGGATGTGTCAGGGATGAGCAGGGGTGGTTGGTGACGGTGCTGGGACGTGCTGGCCCCACGAGCAGCCAAGGGAGAAGAGAAGGGTCAGATGGGATGCACCCCATGAGGGCAGAGCCAGGTGCTCAGTGGCACCCGGAACGTTCCGTGTGCTGGTGACTCACGGGGGATCGGCTGCACACACTCGCTCTGCGAAAGGTTGCCTTAACCTTTCATTAAACCTCCCCTTAATTGGTGCCTCATCAGCACATATTTTGACATTTTCATCCATTAAGCACCTCTGCGGATGGAAACGACTTGCTCCAAGTCATTAAAGCTTCCGTGCAAGGAGGTGGGAGGTGTGGGAAGGCGGCCAGGCAAGGTGCCAGCACCGGGTACAGGTGACAGCTCCAGCTGTGGGTGATGCTGGTGACCCACAGTGTCAGGTGAGGGATGCAGGTGACATCCCCAGCCATGGGTGATGCTGCCAGTGAAGGATGCAAGTGACATCCCCAGCCATGGGTGATGCTGCCAGTGAAGGATGCAGGTGACATCCCCAGCCATGGGTGATGCTGCCAGTGAAGGATGCAGGTGACATCCCCAGCCATGGGTGATGCTGCCAGT
>JAWWTY010000038.1:1380191-1410501 GCA_035222235.1 Margarornis squamiger
CATCCCCAGATGTGGGTGATGCTCTCAGGTGAGGGATGCAGGTGACATCCCCAGATGTGGGTGATGCTCTCAGGTGAGGGATGCAGGTGACATCCCCAGATGTGGGTGATGCTCTCAGGTGAAGGATGCAGGTTACATCCCCAGATGTGGGTGATGCTCTCAGGTGAAGGATGCAGGTGACATCCCCAGCCATGGGTGATGCTCTCAGGCTCTGGGCTGCTTTTGGCTTCATGGCCACTGGCTTGGCTCCCTCAGGACTTCCCCATGCTCTTCCTGGGCAGCTGGAGGCTGAGGCTGCAATGGCAGCCTGATGTGAAGGTAATTCCATGTCTGACATGGGCAGGGGTGAGAAGTTTTCCTCTGCAGCCTGGGGGCTGTCACAGCCCATCACATGGACACTGTTAAAGGGGGGCAGAGCATGGGGTCTGTGATGCCCCTCTGACAGCAGCTCATACATCAAAAACTCATTTGGAGGCAGACACCTGGACAGCCAAGACAGAGCTGATAACACACATTTATCTCTGCGGCATCGTTTGGAGTCGGTGATCGGTGTTTTATAAGCAGGAACAGCCACAAAGGTGACAAAAGCCAATTAAATACAGGATTTTCACCAGCTGGAATCAGTCTGCTGAAATGTGCATGTGGAAGCTCCTTTGCTTTCTTGTCCCTGTCAGATCTCGCAGGTCTGTCACATTAAACATCGGTGAGCAGTGGTGTGAGAAACCATTTGTGTGCTAGAAATGAAATATTAAATATCTGTGATGGATTCAGGTGGTGTGGGGTCAGGGAGAGCCTCTTTCCAGCACAGATCAGCCACTGCTTCTAGATTAGTTCTGGTTTGTTAATTTGGGAAAGGGTTTTCTTCTTTCAGAGAAGCAGTTCCGTGATGAAGGAGCTTTGGGATGTTGGGCAGTGACTTCAATTCTTTAACATCAGGTGTAAACTGCCTCGGCAGCTCCTCTTCAGTTGGTGCAGCTCGATGGATTGAAATGAGGATTTGTTCCACCTCGTGCTTTGAGAAAGGGGCAGAAAAGTAGACCAGGGTGGGATGGAGATGGTCTGGCTCCTGTGGGGTAAACCAGGAGGAGGCATTAGGGGAATTGCCTCCTGCCTCCCAAATTCCACTCTGTGTAATGCCCACAAACCCTCACAGGGCCACGGGCTTCCCTTGGCCTGGTTTTCCCCTGTATCCCTTGCCATGAGTTGCCCAGATGTGTCACATCCCCCTGGATTTGCCCTGAGCAGCTTGGGCTAGTGCCCTCCTTGTTTCAAACCCCTTTGACTGGGCTGGTTGCACTGGGTTTACTGGTGTGAGCACCCAGTTCTGGAGGCTTTTCTCAGACAAAGCTCCTGTGAAATTGCCTGGGACAGCCCAGGGTCAGGCATTTTGTAGCCCACTAGGGCTTAAAATCCCTTTTTTAATGGCACTTAATATTTAGGGACATGGTTTAGTGGGGGCCTTGGCAGTGCTGGGTTAACATTGGACTCGGTGATCTCAGAGGGCTTTTCCCACCCAAATTGCTTTATTCTATAATGTATTTGAGTTTTCTTTGTGTCTGTTCTGCTGTTAAGGACTGCTGAGGTGGGAATTGCAGCTGTTTGCTTTTCAGGTGATGGCTGGTTTGACCCTGTCATCACCTGCCTGTTTTACATCACCTCTTGCACAACCTTGATGGGACCCAATCCTGGAAAACTTGGAGGCAAAGCTGCACCATTAGTTCTTATCTTTAGCTCTTTGGGCACAGCAGAAGCTTTTAAGGTGTTTCACCTTCTTTCAGCTTTGTGTTTGCACATCCCAGACATGCAGTGTTCCAGGCCAGGTTGGATAGGGCTTGGAGAACCTGGGCTAGTGGGAGGTGTCCCTGTCCATGGCAGGGGATTGGAAATTAGAGGATCTTTACGGTCCTTCCCAATCCAAACCATTCTGTGATCCTCATAGAATGAAAAAAATAGTCTTTCTAAAATGACTTCACCTCCTGCTTGCTCATTCTGCAATGGTGGGGGCCTTGAAACCTGAAAATCCCTGAAATCTGGTAATTTCTGGTGCTTTCCTGTGCAGTAATGGCAAAATGACATTTCCTGGAGGGAACTGGAAGTCAGTCTTGAGGGAAAAAAACTATGAATAGTGGCAACGGGGATGTGCTTAAACTCTTAGAGAAATACAAACCTCATTATAGCAAGATTAATTTCCCACTAGGAACTTAACAGCTCTTCAAAGAGCAGGATGAATAATTGATGACATGTTGGCATCTGTAGTACCTTCCTGGAGGAAGCGTGTTCGTGTGCTGACCCCGAGGAATTAGCTCCATAAATCCTCGCAGGAGGAGAGGATGTCACTCTGCTCCCTGGCTGCTGCTGCCAGGCTGGGGGGTCCCAGCTCTGGCTGGGGGGGTGAGGCACACAGGGATGTGCAGATGTTGCAGGATTTGGCATTACTGGGAAGGAGTTGGGCAGAGGAGCCCAGCAGTGCTGGTCTGTTTGGTCAGAGGGTGCTTTTGGGATGAGCCCCTGAGTGTGTCCACACTGGTACCCACGTCCTTGCTTGCTTTGGATGTGCCTTAGCTTAGGAAAAGGGTTTTCTCAGCATCACACACTCTCCTTTCCTCACAAAGAAAGGCATTTTCTGCTGTTAAATCCATAATTCCTTCTATTTCTTCCCAAGCCCTGCAGGCACAGACCTCTGCTGAGCTGTGCTCCCCTCACCTGCCCTGGGATCCAGTGGCTCCACAGGCAGAGCTCTGGTGTTTTGCAGATAGAAGGCTTTGACAAATCCTGGTTTTCCTCTCATTTTTGCCTTCCCTCCAAGCCCAAGATTTTGACTGTGTGGTTTGTGAGTTGCTTCTCATTTTATCATCTCCACGTATCCTCCTCCTCCTCCTCCCCTGCCATGCTGCATCCCAGAGGAGTTTCCTACAAGGGTGTTTTTAGGCAAGTTTCCTTCAAGGATATTTTTTAGGCAGGTTTCCTGAAATGGTGTTCTTAAGGCAAGTTTTCTGCAAGTGTGTATTTTAGGCAGAGACACCCCTGGGTGGGTTGTGCTGCCAGAAGGATGTGCTTGGCAGGGTTCTGGAGAGTGGGAGGCAGGGGATGAACTAAGGGATGCTGGACAGGTCTGTGTTCCCCTCACTGCCATCCTAACCTGCTTGTGCATCAGCAGAAGGGGAAAAACCACCCCTAAAGCCTCTGATCCCTGATCTGTGGTGTTGCTGCCTGCACAACACCCGGGTTACAGCCGTGGCCCCAGACAAGGGGTCTGTGCTGGTGTTTTCTTTATCCCTGAAATCCTGCCTAGGTGGTCACAATGTGACTGGGAGAGAAAAGGGGATTTTGTTTGGTGGATTCTTGTTTTTGCCATTCCTGTAGGATATCTTTGCTCCCCCATTGCTGTCTCCTTGGTCTTTATGGCAGATGAGAGTCACATAATAACCGGGATGATTTACTTGACTCTCTTTTATCGGGGCCCTCGGTGGTGCCTCCTATTTATGGTTTGGATTTCCAAGGAATCTGAAGGGCTTTCATTTACACTTGGTTTTGTGAACAGGCCTGTTCTGAGGATTACAAGAGGCTTCCCACAGTGGCTGTGAAGCTCATTCCATGCTCCAAAACGGAGCTGGCGAGGGCAGGATCCCGCTGGACTCGGGGTTTGCCAGAGGGTTTTCCTGGCTGTTGGTCCAGACACAAGGCTGTGATCCCTGCCTGGCTCCAGCAGCTGCCCTGAAGAGGATTTAAAATCACAGTCTGCTTCCTTTCATCTGGTTCTTTCAGCCTGCCAAGCTTGGGTGATAAGCGGGAGGTTCGGGATGGAATGAGCCAGCTCTCGAGTTGATCTCTGAACTTCAGGCTGGTGTGGCATTTGCAGCTGGAAGGGCTGGGGTCCAGCCCTGCTGGGTGAGTGTGGCATTTGCAGCTGGAAGGGCTGGGGTCCAGCCCTGCTGGGTGAGTGTGGCATTTGCAGCTGGAAGGGCTGGGGTCCAGCCCTGCTGGGTGAGCATGGACATGGTGCTGCTCCACTGATCCTTGGAGAAGAGATACTGGAGAGCACCGGAGCAAAGGAACATCGTTCACTGCTCGGGGCACCAGCAGAAGGGGATTTCAGGCCAGGGAAGTGGGCAAAACTAGATTTCAGACCAGGGGAAGTGAAGCAGCTCCCTGGGGGAGTTCAATCCTTCTTATTTTCCCATTTCTTGCATAGTTTGGGGATTTCCTCCCCTCTGATCAAACACATCCAGCACTGTCAGTGTGTACCTGAGCGTGAGCTGGGCTGGCTGGAGCTCTGGCAGTGACTGAGCCTTCTGCTTCCAAAAGAGGAGCATCTCTTGGGTAAATCTCTCATTTTGAAAGTTATTTGTGGATTTTGTGCATTATCCTTGTTATCCTTGTCCTTTAGTGTCAGGGCTGGTTTGGATCTGACAGCACAGAGCTGCATCCAGGTGCCCCAGGATCATCCCATGTCTCCCATGGGCTGCCTCGATGGCAGCACCTCCCTCCTGCCTGAGAAGCCTCCCTCCTATCCCTGCCAAGGAGAAGAGCTCCCTGGAGAGGGCAGCACTTGGCACCTTTTGGGCTACTCCGAAGGCAGGACACCCTCCTGGAACCCAGAGCTCCACAGGGATGCACCATCTCAGGAGCCCATGTGCTCCCCTTGGGGCTGCAGTGCTTTGACCTCCCCAGGAACATCCCAGCACAGAGTGGGAGCAGGAGCACACAGAGCTTTCCATGCTGAGGGGGAGCAGATGGATCAGTGCTGGGCCTCATCCCAAAGCCCATCCCAACCAATGTGTGCCCTCCTGTGGATTGGAGCAGACGGGAACACTCTCACTGTCCTCCTGGCTCGGCGAGATGGAACATCTTGTGCTGTTTTGCAGCTCTGCTGATGGGGCACTGAAATGAAATTAAAGTAGGAATAAAACCCGGGCTGTGACAGCAGGATCCACACATCCCAGTCCCCTCCATGCACTGGGGATGGGACCTGGGGACCTCAGGCCAAGCGTGAAGGTGTTGGAGGTGCTCTGGGAGCAGCGAGTCCCTTGCTTTGCTCCCTGGGCTTGACGTGCTCTCTGCCAGCTTTTCCTGTGCTGTGGGAATCTCTCCTTGGCTGCTCCACTTGGTGCTGCAGTTGTCAGGTCACACTGGGTCACCTCTGCCTGCCTGAGGTGCCCTGATGTGGCTCTGTGGAGCCCGTGAAGCTTTGCTCCCCTTCCCATGGTCCTTCCCTTTGCACTGACCCCATCTTGCTATGATGTTCATCCTTGGCCTTCCCTGTCCAAATTTGGCACTGGATGCCCCCTCCACACAGGGATGTTCTGGGGACACCTGGATTCAGCTCTGCACTGCCAGAAGAGATCTTCAAGATCATTGAGTCCAACCACCAACCCAGCCACCACCACCACCATCACCCCTAAACCTCAAGTGCCACATCCAGGACAGGGAAAATGGGTTCTCCTTCCTCTGGAGCTGTGGGATGGTCCCTGGGGCTGTGAAGATGCCCTGCTTTAGTCCAGGTGTGGATGTCAGCTGTGTATGTAAGGAGACCTATGGACATTGTGCTCTTGCTCTTGTCACCACGATCCACAGGCTGCCAAACACATCCTGTAGCTGTCTGGCAGCAGCAACAGCAGTGATCAGTCTGCACTGATCCTCCAGCACAGTTATTGCTTTCAGTTTGAGGGTTTAAAGTCTTATTGTTCTTTTCCTGGAAAACAAGCAGGGAGGAAAATGGCTTTGTAAGGAGCTGAGAGGTGCAGAGCTGATCCCTAAGTTAGCTGAGGATTAGTCTGATCCCTGGGTAATGCCTTATCAGGACAAAATGTGTTGAATTGTAATGCCAAGGAAGCCCGAGAGGCAAAATCCCTTTGTTCAGGTTAAACAGAAGCATTTTCCTCACAGTGGCTGAGATGGGTCATTTTTTAATGTCTTTGTTCTGCAAAGAGATGTGGAATGAACTCCCAGCCTGGTGCCTCCTGCGTGTGAGCTCTCCAGATACCAGGGTTGTGTGGAGCCTCTGCAGCTCTGTCACTGGTCACAAGAGGGGCTGAAAGCTGCTGAAATCCTCTGACATGGGGAGGTTTCCCATGGCATATGGACACTTGCCTTTCACCCTCTTTCATATCTGAAGCTGCCGAGTGGGGGCCTGTGATAAATCCTTCAGTCAGTCAGGGTTACGTGGGAATGATTTCGGTGGGATATTGGGAAGGAATCCTTCCCTGGGAGGGTGGGCAGGCCTGGCACAGGGTGCCCAGAGAAGCTGGGGCTGCCCCAGCCCTGGGAGTGTCCAAGGCCGGGTTGGACAGGGCTTGGAGCAACCTGGGCTATGGAAGGTGTCCCTGCCCCTGGCAGGGGTGGGACTGGATGAGCTTTAGGGTCCCTTCCAACCCAAACCATTCCCTGATTTTATGACTCTGCTTCTCTCTGCCTCGCTCACAATGGTGCCAAGAGCCAGAAAGTCCCCAGAGCTGTTTATTTTTCCAGCTGATGCCTGAGCCTGCAGCAGTAAGAGCTGCTCTCCCATTCCCATCTCCAGTGACCTTATGTACCAGTCAGGCATTTCCAGAGCCTCCAGCACAAGGAGAGCTGAGCTGGGAGCTTGGAGTGTGGGCACACTTGGCAGCGAGCTCTCTGTGTTTGGTTTCCATGTAGATCCTTGTGAATCTGCTCATTTACCTGCAGAACAGAGTCCTTTTGAGGTTTGACACCTTTGAAAGAGGCTCAATCTGTGCTGTGGAAGCAGTGAAGTCATTGTGGGGTCTTGGCAGGCTTTTTGAAATGAAATATCTGAAGCAAATCACAGGGCTGAGAGCATCACACAGTATCTGGTATAAATAATAAAGGGTTTTCCAAGCATCCAAGGTGGTGGGATGTGCTGTGGTCTCTGCTGAAGCACTTGTGACTCCAGCCTTGCTTGGCTGTGGTTCCCCATTGGGTGCTCTGGGATTAGCAGCCCCGTGGTTGATTTGTGGTCCTGCTCCTCCTGCCCCAGCTCTCGTACCCTCTCCTGGGCTGTGGGGCTGTGGAAAAGCCCATGGCCAGAGGCTGCTGTGTCCCTCCTCCTCCCTGTGCTGCTGAGTCTCCACTGTGCTGCAGCTTCCACCCTGGGCTGCTGCTCCCTCCCCAAATCAGCAGCTCACTACGCACCATCTGGTGATTCTAATTCCCCATCATTTGTTTCCACGTAGATGTGATTTGTACTTTCATTAATTGTGGGTTTCTCTTTCCACGAGTCCCACTTTGCAGCAGGAAAGTCATTGTGGCTTTTCCCCTTGGTCAAAGCTATTTTTGTTACCACACCAATGAGTGTGTCAGTTATAAAAAAGTGAGTTTGTCCTTTGGTTTTTGCTCTCTGGACAAGTCACACTTGAAATCTTTGGGAAGAGCAGTGCCAGCCCCATTTGTGTTGCTCCAGGACATCACCACAGCTGAACTATTTAATGCCTTTAAAATGATCTGCCTCCCAAAGTCTGGCAGAGCAGAGCCCTCCAGAGCCATCACTGTGGGCACCCACAGCCCTGCAGGGCTCAGCCTGTGCCCTGGCTGCTCAGCCATGTCCCACGTGGGTGATTTTGGGGCAGTGGGAGCACTTTGCACGAGTGTGTGATTCCCTCCAGGTCCTGCATGTGCCCCATGGGTCCCTCTGCCTGCAGTTATCACCCAGTCGTGGGATTTTAGGCACAATTTGGGATCTCCTTGCCCTGTAACCCTGTCTGTAGGGCTGGTGGCTGCTCTGGTTTTCCTGTGTCCGTGCTGAGCCTTGGCACAAGCCTTGGATCAAGGCTCTGAGGAGCTGTCGAGTGTCTCAGTCTGTGCTCAGCCTGGACTCGATGCAAATCTGTGATTATCCAAGTTAGTGCTGCTTTTTATGGTGTTTCCAAGGCAACTGGAAACTCACAAGACCACAAACATGCACACACAGGGTCCTCTTCATCTGAGACCTCATCCTCTGGGACACAGGGGACGCTCCAGTGACATTTGTGGAGTTGGGGTTTCCTTCTGCTTTGGAAAGTGTCCATATGGGTGGTGTGGTCATTTTGGGGCACAGGGAGACCAGAAAGCGGGGAGGGGACATTGCTGGCAGCCTGGTTCTGGCTTAGGCCAGCTCCTGGGGGATTTATGGGAGAAGCTGGTGTTTGGTTCTTCTGGAATCCACCATGGCACCAATTCTGCAGGCAGGTTTGCTGAGCCTGAACCTTTTTGAACAGATTTGGTGTTTTGCTCCTTGTTAAAATCCCATTTCAGCTGCATTGGGGTCTTTTCCCCTTTGGTGCACTCAACAATCCGGAACCCTTTTCTCTCTGTGTTGGCTTCCTGAGAAACAGCTGGTTGGGGTTGCTGGTGGGGAATAGCCCAGGCAGTGACACTGAGCTGGGATTAAACACTCTTGCATTAAAATGAGCAGGGAAATGACCTGGCCTGGGATCCTCTGCCTGCACACCAGTCCTGGCTGTGCTGGAGCACAGGAGGAGGGATGCTCTCAGGGCTGTTGGAGGGTTTGACCTTACTGGTTTCTTCCTGTTCCAGAGGGTCTGGCAGTGGGAGTTGGATTCGGGGCTGTTGGAAAATCTGCATCTGCAACATTCCAAAGCGCCAGGTAAGACATGATGCTGCTTTCTGTGTGTGCCTTTGCCTCTTGGAGCTTGTCTGTCTGTCCCACATTGTCCCGTGCCAGGGGGGTTGGAGAGGTGTTTATTGGCTGGAACTTGCCTGGAAGCACAAGTGTGGGCAGGGGGAGTGGAAAGAATTCCTAGTGCTGGAGCGTTCTCCTGGTTGTTGGACCTGAGGAAAGGTTTCTGTTGTCCTGGTTTCTGCAGTGGTTCCGTGTTTTTCCCTTGCTGGGAGGAGGCAGCTGAGTACCCAGTGGGTGCTGCTGGGTCTGCATAGGGGCACACAGGGATTTTGGGGTGCTGGGCTGCTTCAGGAGGCACTGGCAGCCTCTTCCCTGCGCTGGTCGCTGCTGAGGGGTTTGCAAGCACCACACTGGGGATTTTATTCCTCTCCCTTATCCCCATGAAACATGCCTGGGAATGCTGACAGCTTAGCTCAACAATGGTAGCTGTTTCTCTGTGGAGAGCTTTGCCCTTGGGGAACTTCAGAGGGAAGGGAGGAAAACAACCCTGGAGATAAGACTGAAAGCTGGAGATGAGTAAATCAGGTGGAGGTTGAGTGAAATCTTAGCCTGGATGAGTCCCTTTCCTTGGAGCTGGCAGCACAAGTGGCAGAGGCTCCCAGGAGCTCTTCCCAGTGCCCCTGCCCAGTATGTCTGTGGCTCCCTGCAAGGTGCCATCATTTTGTCCTCCTCCTCCTGTGACACCTGAGCTGGGAGCAGCAGTGGCTCCACTCCCCGTGGAGCAGCCAGGCTCCCTGGCACAGGCTCCACACTCTCCCTTTGGAGAAATTCTGCCATTTTCCACAAAAGCAGCATTCCCAAGGGGTAGGAGCAGCTGCTGGAGCTGCTGGAAAGCATGTGGGGGCTTTGTTTTCCATTCCTGCCAAGCAGCACCACTGGATTCTGGAGTTGGTGGCAACAAAGGCTCTCAGTCCTCTTGGCATCCCCATGCCCTGCTCCAGCCTCAGCAGCAGCTGGTTTTGGCAGTGCCAGCCTCGTCCCCTGGTGCTTCAGGCAAACCTTTCTGAGCTTCTCTCCAGGGCTGGTGTGAACAGGGGGGTTAATGCAGCTCCTCCAAACTGGCTGTGGTGTTTTGGCTTTGGGTGGGTTTGCTGCTCCTCCAAGCAGGATCAAAGCCTGGGTGGCAGACTGGGGCACTGCTGGAAGAATGGGAGAAAGGCTAAGTCTGGAGTGGAGCTGGAAGAGCTGCTGAGGCTTTGGAAGAGCTGCTGGCACCTCTTGGTGGCTGCCTTGCAAACAGCACCTTCCTGCCGAGGCTCTCCGTGTCCTTTTCTTTTTCTGTTTGGAATTTACAGACGAATTTCACCCCGTTTTCTCTTAACCCTTCATTTCCCAGACCCTGCTGTAGTTTTTGCAGTTTGGGGACATGGGGTGTGTTCAGTGAGTGATTAATCAGCCCAACCCTTACAGCTTGTGGGTGAAAGTGCTGGTGTGGCTCAGTCACCTTGTTCCTAAAGAGGGCAGGGTTAGATTGGACTTTAGGGAGAAATTCTTCCCTGTGAGGCTGGGCAGGCCCTGGCACAGGGTGCCCAGAGAAGCTGTGGCTGCCCCAGCCCTGGGAGTGTCCAAGGCCAGCTTGGAGCAACCTGAGATCGTGGAAGGTGTCCCTGCCCATGGCAGGAGGGTGGAAATGGATGAGCTTTAAGGTCCCTTCCAAACCCAAACTATTCCATTATTCATGCTGAAGGATCTGTGGGGTCTCAGGGCTGGTTTTGGACTCCTCCAGGCTGTCCAGCCCCTTCTGTGGCCAGGCACAAGCTGTGCTCACAAGGACCCCACAAAGACACAACCCAAACCTTCCATTCCCAATTCCCTGTCACATCCCTGGCTGACAGGGACCCTGACCTGGCCCAGGCACTTGGATTGCCACAGATCCCAGTGAGAAAAGCAGGATACTCCAGCTTTATCCACCACATTTCTCTAACCTCTTGAAATAAAAGGCTCTTCATAAAGGCTGCAGAGGCTCTGGAGATGCTGGAACAAAAGGACTTTTTTTTCCCCTCAGCTGCTCCGTAGAAGCCGAGAAGGCAGAAGCAGCTGGTTCTTTCTCTGTATTTACAACAGCATTAATCATGTTAGATGAAAGGTGGCATCTGTACCATGAAAATACCAATGCAAATTCAGTCAGCTGCAAAAGGAGACAAAATAACTTCATTGCCATCAATTTGTCTGTCACTGTCATCTGCAGGCAGCCCAAAATCACTTGGTGTAGCTGTGCTGCCATGAAGCCATTTGGCAATACCCATGAGAATTTTAGGCTGGTTAATTTGTGTTCTGTAGGTTTAAAATATAGCAGTGGATTTATATATAAGGTGAGAGACAGGGTTAACTGTTGACCCATCCAAAGGGAAAACTGCTCCATGACCATGGCCACATCCAGTAGCCTGGAACAGCAGTCTGATGGAGCAGCTGGTGACTCAGTTTGCCCCCTGCCTCCCACTTCTTCTCCTGCGTGTGACAAACCCCGTCAGTGTTAGTGCTGGGCTGAGCTGCCACCCAGGAAGGCTCATTCCCTCCAACCCTGAGTTGTGTAAAAGCATTTATGAGCACTCTGATGTGCTGGGAGCCCAGCAAAGGGTGGATGGGGGACTCCTGGGGTGTTCCCTGCAGCGGGGAGATGTTTCCAGGGCTGCACTGCTGCCAGCCCTGCCCGTCTCCTCTGTGTTTCTTTGCTGCCACCGGGTGTGCAGGCTCCGTTCCTGCGACCTGGGGCTGGGATTAGAGCCCCTTGCCTTGCCAGGCTTTGTATTTATGGCTTGTGGTGTGGGGGGAACCCACCTGGAGCCCAGAGAAGCTGTGGCTGCCCCATCCCTGGAAACGTCCAAGGCCAGGTTGGATGGGGCTTGGAGCAACCTGGGCTAGTGGAAGGTGTCTCTGCCCATGGCAGGGGTGGAACAAGATGGGCTTTAAGGTCCCTTCTAGCCCAAACCATCTCATTGTTTTATGATTTTGCCTGTCAGGGAATGTGAGCAAACCATGGTCCTGTGCCTGAGGATGGTGACTGGGTCTCGGTGGTGGGGCTGGATCTTGGCTGTTGGTGCTCCTTCAGCTGGGAAGGTGATGGAGGTTTAATGGAAGTTCAGATGGGGCTTAGGACGACCTAATATCTGCTTTTGGGGTGTTTTCCATGGGGGGCTGAGCTGCTGCTCATCCTCAGGCAGGGAGCATCCCTCTCTGCTGTGGGACTGAGGTTCTCCTGCCCAGTTCCTTGCAAGGATAAAAATATTGGAAATTTCCACAGGGTAGAAATAACAGCTCAGGGCAAAACTGCTGCAGGGACAGAAGAGGAGCGAGACCCAGAGCAAGGGTTTGCCCAGGGAGGAGAGGCAGTGCCAGGGTGGGGTGTGTGTCCCGGGAGGAGAAGGTTCCTTCCAGATGGGAACGGGGAGGCAGGAGCTGCTCCTGGCTGCCTTCCAGGCAGGAAGGTAAAGAGAAGGGCAGCCATGTCTTAAAAAAGCTGTTCTGCCTCCCCCTCCTCACACACGGAGCAGGGGGAGGGAGCTCTGCCGTCCTGTGTGGCTGATTTAACAGGAACCAGATGGGGCTGGAGCTGCCGAGGTGGGGATGGGTGGAATTTGAGTGTCCCCATCTCGGCTGCTCTGGGGGTGCACAGTGGGCAGGGGGCAGGCAGAGGTACGGGCAGGGCTGTCTGATGTTGGTCCACTCTGTCAGTGGCTTTCCCAAGGCTGGATGCAGGAGGAGAGGGACCAGGAGAGGTCCCCGTTGCTGTCCACACTCTGCACATCTCTCCCTCTCTCCGAGTCCCTGCTGTGTC
This sequence comes from Margarornis squamiger, assembly GCA_035222235.1. Classification (NCBI taxonomy): domain Eukaryota; kingdom Metazoa; phylum Chordata; class Aves; order Passeriformes; family Furnariidae; genus Margarornis; species Margarornis squamiger. The sequence continues at coordinate 1,392,584 of JAWWTY010000038.1, forward strand.
TTTTAGGGGATGTAAGCACTCACCAGTGATCCCTGGGGTGACCCCGAGCCCCTCATTCCATGGGCTGGGATGTTGGGCAGCTCCCAGGTGGGGGCTAGGGCTGGCAGGGAGCGGGTCCCACGTTGGCACCCAGGAACCTGCAGCACCTCCCCTCCCACATCCCGCGTAGGAGCTTGGCTGGAAGCACAAGGTTGGAGGGTGAGGTGGGGCCTTTGGGGACCTCTTTTTCTCCCCCTTCCCCATCCGAGACTTTTCCCTCAAGAATCAGCACGAGGGGCTGGTTATCCCCTTCCCCATCCCACTCACCATCAAGGGCTTGCCTGGCTGTGATGTCTGGGACTGGGGGAGCAGGGTGGGGTAATGGGGATGCAGGAGCCTGGTTCTGCTTCTCACCCTGACAAATCCCCTGTGTGCTGTTTGCTTTCTGCAGGCAGCTTGTACCCGTGCTGTGTGTGAGCACACAAAAGCCAAATCCCTTTTCTGATGGAGCGTTGCTGCTTCCTGCAGATTTTTTTCTGCCAACGAGAAATTCACCATAAAATGAATTTCCTTGGTCAGGGTTGCAGGAACTCCAGAGCGTGCCTGTGTTGTGCTGCAGAGCAAACAGAAAACTACCATAAAATACCAGTGATCCTGCTTTTAACAGGAGAAAGATCTGGGGATGTCTTGGAGGCATCCACTGCCCTGAGGAGGAGGATGGAGAGTGCTGGGAGGGGATGGGGGTGTGGGGTGACAGTGACATTGACTGGTCCATGTGTGGTGAGCAGTGCCTGCACCTTGGCTGGCTGATGCGGGGAGGAGAAGGGAATCTGTTGCACAATGAGCTGTGAACCAGCTGGATTTTCTCTGCCAATCCCTCTCTGGCCGATCTGCTCCTCCGTCAGGAATGGCAGTGATTCCAGCAGGTGGGATATTTCCTGCCCCGCTGGCTGGCAGCACAGGCAGCAGGCGATGCTCTGGCTCATAGTCGTGGTTCTCCTCGGGCTGAGCTGTTTTCCAGCTGGGATGTGAAGCCTGTGCTCCAGGGCTGCTCTTCCAGTGGAGATATCTCTGTGTGCTGGCTCCCCCCACGAGTATGGGACTTGGGGGCTGCGTGGGTGAAGCTCCATCCTGCAGCCTCAGTGTTATCTTGATATCACTCGTGGGTATCATTTTAAAAATTTGATAAAAGGTTGTTATCAAGGCTGGAAAATCAAGCCTGCAGCCCCCGGGAAATGCTGGAAAGAGGATTGTCAGTGCACTTTTTGCCTGGATCCTTGGAAGCACATGTTGCAATGGTGCTCTTTATGCAGGTGCCCTCCCTTCTCCCCTCCAGGGGCCTTGGGCACATTGCCTGTGGTCCTGGCACGGATGGGGCACAGCTGCTTCTCTAATTTCTCCATCAAAATAAAGATGGAGCAGGGCAGTGTGGGCTTGACTGGTACAGTGAATAGCTTGGCTGTGTGCAGGCAAAAAATACCTGCAAGTCCCACTTGAACTGAAGAGTCGGGATAAAACAGACATGGACTTTCCTGCACTCTTCCTCTCCAAAAGAACATTGAATTTTTGTGTTCAAGGCCGTCCCTGTTGCAGGGGTACAAAGCTCCTGTCCCTGTGGATGGCCAGGGAGGCAGAGGTGGCTGGAGTGGTGTTCCCATCACTGTCCAAGCCCGGGTGCTGCTCCTCTCCCAGCTGACACTAGGTGGTAACATCCATGCTCCTATCAGCCTCTTCTCACACGTTTGGGGCTGGTGCCTGCCTGGTCTTACAGGGCTGGAGGCAAACCCTGCAGCTAATGGGATTCCCAGATGTGGCTTTTTCCCTGGCAAAGCCCCTAGCAAGGGGCTGCTCTTCCCAAGGCGAGAGGAGGTTCAAATAAGTGGAGCCAATATCCAGTTAAATGCCATAAATTACTTGGGGCAGATGATATATAGAAAGGACTGGAAGTTTGAAAAATAAAGTGAGGTGTTTGGTTAAGCCATGGGTGGCCTGGGCACCGGGTCCTCATTGGATACCACGGATGCAGATGATTTAGGGAGGTTAAAAGTGGTGTAGGCAAATTTTTGGCAAAGCTCTGCCTTAGGATGAAACTGAGTGTGTTTTTGAGGGGGTGTGGGGTGTTGGTTGTTGCCTTTGGTTTAAAGCAGAGGCATTTGGGGAGGGTTTGTTCACAGCTGGGAGCTGTTCTTGGGGTTCATGTGGATCCCCTTTAGCAGCTGGAGGCAGGGGAGCCCCTGGGGACACCCCTGCTGGTGTCACAACCTCAGCACCCTCTTTTCCTGGGACCAGCACACTGTAGTTCTGAGTGTCCCACCCTCATCCCACTTGCCCCACTCTTTCCTCAATGAAGTCCCGTCTCCAGGGCATCTGGGGCAGGAGGGGGTGTGAGTGGGGAAGTGATGGAAACAGATCTATTTTCCCCCCTCGATGATGCTGGTGGTGTTTCCTCCACCACAGCACAATGGCTCCCATTCATCCGCCCTTTTGCTGGGAATGCTGGCCTTGTTTTGATCTGTTGTGCCCACAGATTGTTTCCTGTCCAGCTTTGGTAAAACAGACAGAAGAGAGGCTTCGAGTTGACAGGCAGACTTTGACTATGGCTTGGAAAATATTATTTCATGGGACAGCCTGTGCCTCCCACGCTGTGTCTCTCAGGCTGGAAAAAAAAAGAGCTTGATTAATGTAGGGAGATTGAAACCAGGCAAAAATTTTATACTGTGTTTTCCTTGAATGAATGGAAATCATTGTGGTCTGGGAGACAGCAGAAGACACACTGGGTTTTTCTCTCGTTCACACACATGAGATCCCTTCTCTTGCTTATGAATAGATCCACAGTGGAGCTAACAAAGGGAAAGGATCAAAATGTGGGGTTGAATCCTGACTTCTTTATCAGATCACACAAACACCTCATGGAAAAAACCCACCTAGTGATGAGGTGAGGGGGATTTCCACCTTTCCTGGCATCCCAGACAAATGGGTGCAGAACAAAGCCCAGCACTGCCCCTGGTTACAAAACAAAGCTGCGGGAAGATGCTTATTAAGCACTTCTTAATTAGCCTGTCCTGAAGGTGGATGTTTATTACTGAGACTAATAGGTTCCTCCCGGGCTTTTCTTTGGGAAGGGTGGGGGTGGTACCAGGGTGTGTTGTCAACAGGACTCTGAGCAGAAGGTGGTCTGGAAGGGTTTGAGCCCCGAACCAGGATTGTTGTGTTTCTAATCACGATTGAACCTCAGCAGGGGTGGATGGGGAGGTGGACAGGAGGAGGAGAGGGAGAGGTGAGGAGAGATGAGGAGTTGCTGCCAGTGGTGATGGCACCTTCCCACCAGGAACCTCCGAAGCAGATGTCCCAGCCCCCATGTGCTGGATGCTCCTGGAGGAGTGACAACACTCCTTCTTCTTCACTTTCCCGTCTCTTGTCCAAGTTGGTTGGATTGAAAGCCCAAAGCAGCTCTTGGGACTGGATGGGTGCTGCAGCCTGCAGGTATTGCCTGGTTGGAGGAGGAGGAGGAGGTCTCCAAAGCCTGCCTGGGCTGTTGGCTGCCCGTCCCTCGCTGGCTCTTCACCTTTACATCATTGTATAAATAGTCTCCTCTCCTTTTCCCTCTCGCTCCTTCCTCATCCCTTACTCCAGTGTCTAGACTGAGGAGAGGTTTTGATTCATTTCTAATGCTCAGGGGAAACAGCTGGTCTCCCAAACAACATCTGGCTCAGCAGAAAGTCTGTGTAATGGCTGTGTTCTTCTCTTTCTGTGGTGATACAACCTGGAGGACAGGGAATGCCAGGACAAGCCCTCTGCCTTCTCACCTCTTTGAGGGGGCTTTGGGAGAGCTGCCCAGCCCTTTCCCTGGGTGCTCCTGGACAAAAGGAATGGTTTGTGGATGAGCTGTGGCCGGGTGTGCAATGGCCCAGCAACCTGTGGTGGAAAACTGAGGTTAGATGTTGGGAGGAAATCCTTCCCTGTGAGGGTGGGGAGCCCTGGCACAGGTTGCCCAGAGAAGCTGTGGCTGCCCCTGGATCCCTGGAAGTGTCCAAGGCCAGGTTGGACAGGGCTTGGAGCAACCTGGGCTAGTGGAAGGTGTCCCTGCCCATGGCAAGGGGGTGTGGACTGTGCCCATCCTTGACCTTGGTCCCCATTCCCGTAGGATGAGGTTCTCCAGGACCTCACCACGAAGGTCTCTCCTGCCCAGCTTTGATCTGCAAAGTGCACCCGTTTGCTTCCTGCTCACCTTGAAATAAAAGCAAGGGCAAGGCAAAGAAGCAGAGCAAGCCAAAGCCATTACCCTGGATTATCTTGCCCAGGTGATGCTGAACAAAGCTCACCTTGAACCCCAGGCTGGCCGGGCAGCCCCAGTGCCCTGGGCCTCTCTTTGCAGCCTGCTTTAAGAATAAACCCTTGGAGAGGGGAAGCACATTGAATGAAGACATTGTGGCAGAACACGGGGCAATAATGGGCCTTTTTAGAGCTACAGCTGTTAGGAAATTGTTTGGTTCCAGGTTTTCAGGCTGCACAAAGGGGCTGCTCCGCTCCCCCGGCGCGGTTTAACAGCGATGCTGCAGGAAGGGGAGAGCAGAAATCATTGCAGTGCTTTGAATTTTGCCCTTGGCTAATGATTCCCAGCGGGATGCAAATGTGGGCACATTGGAATTGTGTGTGAGCCCCTCGATGCCACCCTGGCACAGGGAGCTTGGCTCCCTCACCACGTCCTGAAGGCACCTGAGGGAGGATGAGTGAAATACATCCATGTTATCTGCATTTATAGCTGGGCTTTGATTCCCTGTGGGTTCTCTCTACCCTTTAGCAGGACAGAAGAACAGGGTCTTTATTAACCACACTCACCCTCTCTCCCTTACTTTTGTTTTCCCTAAGTGATGGGGCCATGTTTGCTGGTGATCTGGAGGACAAGGCAATGAATCTCTAAAAAATTCCCCTTAAACCATTGCCTCCACCCCACCCCATTTTTACATTGAGAGTTCCATGATATATAAAATAATTCTCAATGTGAAACAAGCTTTCAGTTTGAAGATTCGTACAAAAAGGAGAGAATTGGCATTATTGCATGAAGCCATAAACATTAATTGGGAGTTTTTATATATGGACCATAATCCCAGCCCTGCTTTCAGACCACCCAGCTTCTCTGTGTGTTTAATTTTTTTTTAAAAAAAGTATTTTAATAACCTTTATAAGGTTCTGTATCTCCCTCCAGCTCCAGCCCTACCCGAGATCAATGCAGCCACATCATTAAATCCTACTTTATTCAGGGGTGTGCCTGTATGAATATGTAAAAATTGAAATTATTTGCATGGTGATGCTGTTTAAAATAGAATTAACGAGGTCTCACATAAGGGTTGTCTTAAAGTGTTTAAAAATAGGTGTGTAGGGTCTTAACAGAAACCTCCTGGTGATGGTTGGATTTGGAAGGTGCTGCCTGTGTCTCCGTGGCTGCCAGGGAAGGATGTTCCTGGGTTTTCTGCTTCAAAATGGAGACATTCCTGTCAGGAGCCAGCTCTGTCGAGGTGGGAGAGCCACAGATTCTTCTTTTTATGGTTGTTGCTGTTCTCTTGTGGCAGTTTGGGGGGATTTACAGGATTCCTCAGAGCTGTGGGTCTGCAGGGTTTGGGGTGGCACCTAATGATGCTGAATCTGCTCCTGGAAAGGAAAGATGTTGGGAGTAACAGCAGTGATGTGGGTCCTGTGGCTCTTCAGGCTGCTTTCCAACACTGTCTTCCTCTCCTGGGGCTCACCCACCCCTCTGCAGCCAGAGCCAGGTCCCCACCAGAGCTGGGGGCTGCCCAAGGGGAGCCCTTCTGTGTGTGGGTGGTGCCAGTGGTGTCAGATCTGGGAGTATTTGGGTCTTGTGTTGGTCCCTTTCCGTGGGCACAAATTAAGCCCAGTAAACATGATGGGGAAACAATGCTGAGAATGGGCATTTCTGGTGTCTTCATCCATTTATGTCCAAAGCCAGGTTGGACAGGGCTTGGAGCAGCCTGGTCTAGTGGAAGGTGTCCCTGCCCATGGCAGGGGGTGGAATGGGATGAGCTTTTAGGACTCTTCCAACCCAAACCATTCCATGATTCTATGATTTACAAGTACCTGCGACATTTTAGCTGGGTAGACCATAATGGTGCAAATAGACATTTGTCTGTGTGATGGATCCTGCTTTTTGTTGCCTGCTGTGAGAGCAGGACAAGGGCAGTTCCTCATGGCTTCCATCTCCTGCAAAGGAGGTTTTTCAGGAAGCAATTCCAGGGCTTGGTCATGTCTCCTGCTCCTCTTGCAGAACCAGCCCTGCAGAACCAGAGCCTGGCAAGGCTCAGTTGATCCTGGCCAGATCCTGTGCTCACAGGACAAGTTCACACTCTTGTCCAGCAAAAGGAGAAGGTGTCGAGGCTCCTTGAGCCTTTCCTGCTGCTCAGTGGGGTCAAAACATGGCAAAAGGAACGTGTGGAGCTCATGAACTGTGTCTTTTTGCTTCCCAGATCGGGGAGATGTGAACTTTTACCCTGTGCATGAGTCTGACTCATAAATCAAACAGTTACATAAATAGCCAGGCAGATAAGAATAAAGATTTTAAAACTCCAGAGGAATAAATAGTCTCCAAACAATGGGACCAGTCCGTGGGACCTGGAGGTGGCTACACGTCTGCCCTCCCAGGGAATGACCTTCAGTTTCTGTCTCCTGTTGTCCAACACTGAGGTTTTGAACTTGCTCTGGACCAAACCTGTGTCCTCTCAGCTGAGCCAGGTGGGGATCAGTCTCTTCTCCCAAGAAACAAGTGACAGGACAAAGGGAAATGGTCTCAAGTTGTGCCAGGGAAGGTTTAACATGGATATTAAGATGGATATTAGGAAAAATATGTTCATGGGAAGGGTTGTTCAGCCCTGACACAACTGCCCAGGGCAGTGGTGGAGTCCCCATTCCTGGGGGCATTTAAAAGCCTTGTGGATGTGGCACCTGGGTGAATGGTGGCCTTGGCAGTGCTGGGTTAGACTTCACAATCTTAAGCCTTTTCCTTAGAACAGTTCCATGATTCTGTGTTCCTGGGATGGCTTTCTCCTCAAAACCCACAGCCGTGGAAGGTGAGGAATGAGGGTACACGATGCAGCCAGCCCTGAGTCCCCTGGCAGTGTATTTTCTGTGGAGGATGATGGTGGAGGGAGCAGTGGAAGGGGGTGGTGGTGGCCAGGGGAGCACCTGGTCCCACCTGGGCTGGGCAGAACCCAAGCTGTCCTTGGGCTGGAGGAGGTTTCTCATCTTTGAGATCCAGCGGGAGGACACTGAGCTGAGGTTTGCTGGAGGAGCTGGATGGCAGCCCCATCCTGGACTGATCCGGCACTGGTGGGGATTTGTGTTGGGAAGGCTGGAGAATTCAATGCTCTTCAGCTAAAGTTCACATCCCGCCTGCCACAGTCAGAGGGAGAGCAGGTTTTATGACTTCAATCTGAGCTTACGTGCCTTTGGGATGAATTAAGGGTAAAATTTCCTAAAACTGTAAATGTTTACAGTGTGCGGGGTCCAGAGCAAGGGGGGGGCGAGGCTGGCAGGGGGCCAGGCAGCAGATGTGGCACAGAGCAGGAGGCACAGCTCCCAGCCCAGGAGAAGGGTGGGAAGAGGGATGGAAGTGACTGCTGAGGAGCTGGAAGGGCCAAGTCTTGGGAGAGCAGGTGTTGGTGGACTGGGATGTGCCACACACGGCTCCAGCAGAGACCCAGTGGGAGCTTCTTATGCAAGAAATTTTTCCCTGTGAGGAGGAAATTCTTCCCTGTGAGGGTGGGGAGCCCTGGCACGGGGTGCCCAGAGAAGCTGTGGCTGCCCCATCCCTGGAAGCATCCAAGGCATCCAAGGCCAGGTTGGACAGGGCTTGGAGCAACCTGGGCTGGTTGCTCCAATGCCAGCTGCCCCCATGGCAGGGGGTGGGACTCGATGGGCTTTAAGGTCCCTTCCAACCCAAGGTGGGGGTACCTGTTCCATCCCCTGCCTAGGATGAGGGCACATGTTATTCCGTGCATTTCTGTGTCCCTGTGGGTGATGGGGCTGGTGGCTGCTCTCAAGGGAAGGAGGCACAGTAGGGTTATATCCTCGTGGGGTTTTTTAATAGCTTGAAACATTAGAGATGAAAAATCCTGCGTTACCAGAGGGCGAATCTGCGGGTGCAACACCCACTTGCTCCTGTGGAGTGTTGAGCACCATGGGGTCACCAGGAGCCCCGTGTGCCCGTGGAAGGGTCAGGCTGCTGCCCGGGGTGGGAGTGGGGTCCAGGGGCCACCGGGGGTGGTGACGGGGCTCGCTGCCCCCCCGGCTCCCCCGCACTCCTCGCGTGAGAGCCTCCCGTGCCGGCAGCTGCGTTGAACAGGTAGGGCAGGTATGGGAAACGCCGAGGGCCCCGCGGAGCTCCTTCCCATTCCCACCTGCGAGCCCTGATCAAACACCTCGACGGGCGGCCCGAGTGGGAGCCATGATGTAATCTTGGGAACCCAAAACAATCGGCCCTTTCATGGCAAGACGATAACAATCAAAACAGTATGTAAGGGCCTGCCATGCAAGAATACACATGCACATTATACACTGGAGGGAATTGAAAGCCGGAGTGAAAAGGGGCTTGTTAAGAATATGTAGCCTGCTTTCATAATCAGTTTGTAAAAGAATAGGCCCTTGAAAACAAGGGTTTAGGCTTATAGAAGGCTTTCTGTGCCTTGACCTTGCAAATATGCAGAGATGCCAACTTTTTTTTGAAAGTGAACTTGGAGTCTCCCAGCATGGTGCCATAGCAGTTGGCAGGCGAGCTGGGGGTAGGAGGTCCAGCCCTGGTATGTTCCCGGGGGACATGGAGTCTTTCCATCAAGCTGGTCCTCAGTGGAGCTCCACCAGGATGTCAGAGGTTTACCTTTTCTTCCTTAAAACTGCAGTACTGGGCCCTGCTGCAGAGGAGGATCAGCCAAAGCCAAGGCAGAGCCATCCAGCACGGCTGGCTCTCTGCAGAGGTCCTGGTGGTGTCACTGTCACTGCCATCACCCCCATTTTGCAGGTGGGGAAGCTGAGGCAGAGCTGGGAAAGGTAACATGTCCAATGCATGTTGGCTCCTTGATCCTTCCAAGGACACCTGAGCTCACTGTGCCCAAAGTGCCATTCTCGTACTGGCCAGAGTGCTGGTGGCAGAGCCACTAATGGGGGACATGCATCCCCAGGCAGTCCAGTGTGGTTTCCTCTGGGATGTGCTTCCTTTGGACCAACTCACCTTTGTAGGTTGGGGATGAGCCACAGGTAGTCCCTTGTCTAGCTGGACACAGGTGACCCCTCCATAGAATCACTGAGGTTGGAAACGACCTCTGAGATCATCAAGTCCACCACGTGACTGATCCCCACCTTGTCACCCAGACCTGAGTGCCACATCCGGTTGTTTCTTGGATCCCTCCAGGGATGGGGACTCCAAACCTCCCTGGGCAGAAATCTGACCACATGGGACCTGTTTCTACCACCTCTCTCCCAGTTATCCCCTGCCTTCCTCTCTTTATAGACCCTAAACTTCCCATCCCAAGGATTGTCCCTCTGGCTGTCTTGGCTCATCTCTCCCTTCCCATCTCCTCCGTGTCCCCCATCTCCCCGTGGGCACCCCGAGGTTCGGCTCCCCTGGGCCAGGCTGCTCTGGTCCATCTTTGTGCTTGTGTTTTACAGTGTATTCCTTTGCAGTCGGGGGAAGCCTTCCAAGAATCCCCACCTATTTCCGTAATAAGGCGCCTTTGTTCCCCTCGTACACAATGCAGCTTTGATTCCGTCCCTCCGTTGCCGTCAGCTCGGCACGGGAGCTGTGGAGAAGGTGTGAGTTGTGCACGGCTCGGCAGCCAAGAGGGACAGGAGTGTCCTTTGGGATGGTTTTGTTCCACAGCTGGAGCACAGGGAGTGCTCCTCTCCTTTGCCTCAGCACCCGGACACCTCCCGAGACACCGTGCTGGGCAAACAGAGGTGGCCCCTGGGCTCCCTTCGGGCGGTGAACCGAGGCAAAGCAAACAGCAAGGCTTATGTGTTCCTGGCCCCCGTGTTCTCACAGAGTTATCCTCATCCTCATGAGATTAGTGTCCCTGGGAAAGGCTCAGAAGGCCCCGGAGTCCAAGAAATGTTCAGGCAGAGCTGAGGTGGGAGGAAGTGTTGAAGGAATGAAGGGGAGTGTGGTCTGGGTGAGAAGAAGACCTTTGTGGGGACATGGAGTGACTGGAGGCCAGGAGATGTCATGGGGACCTTCTCAGCCTGGTGCTGAACCCAGAAGGTGCTTTCTGCCCCATGGATATCCCAAGGCAGAAGGAAGAAACCTCTTGCAGGGACACCTGTGGCCCCATGTTGGGTCACTGGTGGCCTTTGTCTCTGACCACATCCTACACTGAAGCTCCCCTGGCTGCCGGTGCCAATGCAGTGGGCATTTCTTGGGAGAATGGTTAAAATCCTGACCTGGGATGGGGTGTGCATTGCTGCCTTCCTGATGAGGGCTGGGGACATGGGTAGCCTGGCCCCAGTGGGTCCCTGTTGGTGTTGAGCACACCATGACCCATTGCACGTGTGTGTGCTGTGGCACATGGCACGATGGCCACTGCAGCCCATTGCTTGCTGTGCCACCTGCAGCCCTGTTCCTATCCCTGGCACATGCCAGACCTGCTGCACATCCAGCACTGCTGTGGAGCTGTCCCAGTCTGTAGGGCTGGGGCTGGTTCTTGGCGGGAGGAGAGGAGGGAAAAGAGCAGGGACAAACCCAGGCTTCTGGATCTTCCCTGGGTTACATCCCCTTCCTCCTGCCCTCGGGGCTGCTGCAGGGCCTGGGGTCAGCGTGGGGTTCCCTCCTCCCAGTGGGACCGGGGGCGAGGGGGGGACTTGCCACCCTTCCCGTACAGACCCCTCCATTCACACCTCCCTCTCCCACTCCATTAATTTGTTGTGGTCGGGGCCAGTAAAAGCTGCTTTGTGCAAAGGCGAGGGAAGGAGGAAAAAAACCCAGCGTACAGACAGCGGCCCCAGTGTTTTCCAACAGGGATGGTTTTCCCCCTCCGTCCTCTCTCTCTTTCCCTTGAATAATGTTTTTGATTGTAATAGCCTGTCCTGGTTAGGGAAACCCGCAGCCTCTCCCCCTTCCCCTCCCCTCTTCTGTAAACCCTGGTAGAAGTTTAAACAACCCAGAGAGATTTTTCTCACCAGTCTTATTTTACTAATAGGAAACAAGTGTTTGAGGCAGCAAAGGGAGCTTGGAGCTGCTGGCAGAGGAAGAACTGACCCTGTGGAGAGGCTCTGGGGTCCTGCCTGGAGCTGGGGGCTGGGGCAGGTCCCAGCCCAGCCCCTCACTGAGCCCCCCGGGATGGTCCCTCTCTTGGTGTCCCCCAGGGACAGGCTATCTGTGGAACAAGTGACATTCGTGGAGCCCAAGGAGCCCACACCATAAACACAAGCTTCATTTGGTGCTTGAAACGTTCATGTTCCTTCAGTGAAGGGGAAAACTCCACATCCTGATCTCCTGGTTTTCCCCAAAAGTCCAAAACTCCCACAGGGCTGGAAGGGACCCTGGAGCAGAGGGGAAGGGCTGTTCCCAAGGCTGTGGATGGGTGATGCTGGTGGGGTGCTGGGAGCAGCCTCTGCTCTGTGAGGTGCTGCTGCACAAAGCTGGGGTGCATGGGAGATCCAAGGAACCTCCCACTGCAAATCCAGCACTTGGGACCCCCAGCTGCTCAGAGAGCTATTTCCATTTTGGATGAGCTCTGGGTGATGTGGTGGCCCCAGCGTGGGGCTGTTGTGTGGGAGGGGCTCAGGTGGGCACAGGGAGCTCTGAAGGTGGATGTGCCTGCCATGCCCTGTTCTAGCAGAGGTTAATGGGAGCTTCTCATGGAAGGAATCCTTCCCTGTGAGGGTGGGGAGCCCTGGCACAGGTTGCCCAGAGAAGCTGTGGCTGCCCCAGCCCTGGAAGTGTCCAAGGCCAGGTTGGACAGGGCTGGGAGAAACCTGGGCTAATGGAAGGTGTCCCTGCCCATGGCAGGGGGTGGCACTGGATGATCTTTAAGGTCCCTTTAACCCAAACCATTCCATGATTCTATGACAGATGGGCAGTCCAGATCTCCCCTCTGGTTTTGGTCCTGATTTTTCACTTCCAGTGAATCATGTCTCTTATTCCCTGGCTCCCAGTAGCCTCCCCCAGGCTCTGCTTTCCACCTAACATATATATTAATATATTTTTATGTATTTGTGCTTTTTCTGTGTGGCAGGAACTTAGCCATTGGGATTGGGATCCAGAATTTCCCGGAGGGCCTGGCTGTCAGCCTGCCTTTGCGAGGTGCTGGATTTTCCACATGGAAAGCATTCTGGTAAGCTAGCCCTTCTTCTCCCAGGGAAACAAGAGCCCTCCACCAGCACGTCCTGCCCATTGATTTCCTCCTGTATCCATTGTGTTAGTCCATCATGGAGCTGCCCTTGGAATGGGCTTGCTGCAGATCTGCCACGTTCCCCTCTGGTATCACGGGGAGGTGGTGCTGGGAGTGCTGCTGGTTTCCAGTGCTGAGGAAGTGTGGGGAGCTCTGCCCTGCTCCCTCCATACTCCCTGAGCTTAGATCCGAGCCCTCAGCTCCCTGGATGCATCCATGGTCCCCAAAGGTCACCACATCCTGCTTCAGTACCTGTTGTGGGCTCCCAGATCCTGCACTAGACGTTTTTCTTTAATTTCTTTGTTTACAGTTTCTGTTTTATTTCATTTTTTACTCTCCCTTCTCTCCAGGCTGGATTTCAAACCACTGTTATTCTTTTTTCCCTTTTCCCTGAGGTGAAAAAGCCAAGGGCATGAACCCTGGGAGTGCAGGGCTGTGTTCACCTGGCTGGGTGATGGATGGGAGGGCAGAGGGAGGCTCCCACCAAAGCTTTGTTTTCTTTTCCTCCCACCCAGCCCCATCAGCACAGCTGGTGCTGGGACTTGCACCAGAATTGCTGCTGCTGGGAAGGGAGTTCCCATGGTCCACAGAGTTGAAACAGTCCTAGAGGGAAGGAAAATGAGCAGGAAGGACATGATTTCATCCTGGTTGAGGCTGTGGCCAGGTGTGGATTCACAACCTCACCTCTTTGGGATTGAGTTATGCTGGTTGGAAATATTTCCTTGCTGACCCATCCCTGCCTGGGAGCTGGATCCCCAAATCCCAGAGAGCTTTTGGGGGAAGGAATTGGGTCATGTCTTAATTCCACTCCTGGGAAATTCATCCTAGGTTAGGTCAAATCAGAGCCTGTTTCAAATAATCCAGGTGACTTGGCTTGGCATGGCCGGTGTCCAACCTGCTCTGGGCCACAGTGGCATTAGGGAATGGGAAATGGGGGGACAGTGGGGATGGGGAGGCTGAGCCCCTGTTATCCCCTCGGGATGGCTGTGCCACCCCTCACTCCAGGTTCCCAGGGGCTCTTGGTGTTTGGCAGGTACGGGCAGCTGAGTGGAATGGTGGAGCCCTTGGCCGGCGTGTTCGGAGCCTTCGCCGTGGTGGTGGCAGAGCCTCTCCTTCCCTACGCCCTGGGCTTCGCCGCCGGAGCCATGGTCTACGTGGTGATGGACGACATCATTCCCGAGGCACAGAGCAGGTGAGACCCCCTGGACACACCACGACAGGCAGGTAGGTGGGGGAAGCACAGAGGACTCCGGGACATCCCTTCCCTCGCCGGGGTGAGAGACAAGCAGCGCTTCCCTCCTCCCACACAGCTCCCACACAGCGTTCCTGGCTCCTCGGGGCTCACATGTGCCCTCTCTCCCTGCAGTGGCAATGGGAAGCTGGCATCCTGGACCTCCATCCTGGGATTTGTGGTGATGATGTCCCTGGACGTTGGGCTGGGGTAGGGCAGTGCTCCGATGCCCAGGGGAAGATTTGAGAGCCACGTGTGCGGCGTTCGCAACGGGACACGCGTTATCCTCAGACTGTTTTTGTACATATCTTTTTTGGATCCGGTTTGGTGTTGATTTCCTATAATTTTATATCTCTCCCTGCCCCGCAATGTCATGTTGATGGTTTTCAAAGCACAAATACGGGTGGTTCCTCCCAGATCCTGCTTCCCTTTCGCCACCAGATTTGGTTTTCCTCTCGGGAGGGTCGCTGGACAACGCTGGGCTGGTTTCTCTGAGTCAGGTCACTTGGGGTTTTGATCATCTTTGTTCTGTAGACGGTTAGAAGTTCTCTGTCCTGTGTCGAAGATGGTCTGTGGTTAAGTACTGGGGCATTGGGATGGAGTAAACTCCTTAGGGAGTCTGGAATTCCACCCTTTTTTGGGAAGCCAAGTGGAAGGTGTTAGGGCTAGGACAACATGTACAACATGCCGTGGGATCACAGGTCTCCTGTATCCTGCTGGTCCTTGGGAATGCTTCAGGAAATTTGTTTTGATGGATGCAAATAGTCCAGGCAAATAAAAATGAATTTTCTTGGGATGGCTGCAAGAGGGAAATGTCATTTATTCCTAAGTTTTTCAAAGCGAGGCACTGTTCCGATGCGTTGTGTCCAGTGGTCCAGGGTTTCCTATGGAAAAACAAAACCAGGAAAGAAGAATTTTAGTGTTTTCCAGCACATCCTCTTTGACAAGGCAAGGTGTGGTCCTGCACACTGTTGCTGATGTGCTGCCTGATGCTGTACAGCCAGATACAATTCCACATGGACCCGTGTTTGGCCTTCCCAAGGGATTGCTTGTTTACAGCTGCTGGTTCCAGTGGGCCATCACTCCCTGCAGAGCCAACACAGGTTTATCCTGGTGATGGTCCTGGTCACACCTCACCTGCAGAAGAGCCTGGAGCCGAGTCAGCACCTGAGTGTGCTGGGAGCCCTCGTCTTCTTGAGCAGTGTCAGGATGAATTAATTCACCAGGATGAATTAATTATGGCACCTGAAGAGCCAGAAACATGCACTGTGGGTATTGCCTCTTCACCTGATGCTTTCCAGGCATCTCCTGGGGAATGGCTCTTCCTGCAGGACTGATCCCTTCCAGGCTGAGGAGTGAATCCTGCCCATCCCTGTGCCTGGTGCATGCTCAAGCGAGGAGGGAATCACCAAAGCTGGAAGGATGCTGCAAATCCCAGCTCCCCATCGCTAGGGATGCTTCAATCTTCAGCACAAAGGGCTTCCTTAGGCCCTCCAGTGGGAATAACTGGATCATCTGGCTGCCTCCTGCTGCTCAGTCCCTCTGGAAGTGGGGCTGGAATGTCATGGGTCACCCTCCGGTCCCGCTGGAGGGGCAGCCAAAGGGAACAGGTTTGAATAAACTGAGTTGGAGCTGGGCATTTTCATTTGGTTCTTTTTTTTTTGGTTGGGTTTCATTTGTACTTCATTTGTGGGTCACTCTGGATGATACAAACCTACTGTTTGCCAATGGATTTGACCTTTCAACTGTGATTGGTTTCAATAAATGGGAAATTGAGAGTTTGCACGGATTTGTTTTCATGCTGTTAAGCCGTAGCTTTGCTTTTCCTCCCTCCATTCTGCTGCATTTCTTTTCTCCAGCTTAATTGTTCCTGGCTTGTCCAAGGCCCTGCCTCTTGGCCAGGAAAGCAGCTGCTTTGGGGATGAAAAAAGGGGGGAAAAAGCCAAGGAAAGGCAGTTTTCCAGTGCCTCATCCAGACACCTGCAAGTGTGTGTCCCTGCAGACTGTGGGGCTGCAGAGGTGAGCCAGGTATGTCCAGGCACAGGGAAAATTTGGGGTTGTGGCCCTCAGTGGGAAAAGCAAGGGGTGCCAGGACCTTTTTTAAAAAAGCAGCAGGTGTTGTCTGTCCCTTCCATCCTGGGGTAGGAGAGGGAGGGGACCTGGCATGGCTGGGAGTCAGAGTGTCTCCTTCCCAGTACCACCAGTGGACAGGCTGTACCATCTCCCACTGCTCTTCACCTGCTTTCCAGATGCACTAGAAGTGTCTGGAAAACTTTTAGCCCTCTGTTTTCAGCCTTAAAAACCTTAGAATCCTCAGTGGTGTCCACGGGCCAGGATTGCTCCAGCCTGTCAGTGATATTTTCTGGTTTGATTCCTGGCGTGTGGTGTAAGCTGGTACAAAAACCACATTATACAGTTAAAGGCAGCCTTGTAATCAGATTGCTGCGAGATAATATCGTGGAAAGCATTTAATCCTGCTTGGATGTAGCCAGCCCGGATGATGCTGATGCACATTGGAGCCGTAGGGAGCGAGTGGGGAGGTGATGCAGAAAGCACGTAGGAAAATCCATCTTTTCTGTTTGTCCCCTGGGGGGGAATGAAATTATCTCTCTGTTCCTTGGTGTGATTGAAAAGCTGGCGGGGGACCAGGCCTGAAATTACCCAGGGAAACAGTAAGTGTCAATGAAAAGGTGGAGTTTGGAGCAAAGGGATTATAAACACCTAGCCAAGGCTTGCAAAAGGGAGATGGGCTCCTGTCGTTGGATGGAGGAGCTGGGAATCATCAGGAGTCCAGGCTGGAGGAAAATGAAGGAAGTTCTCCCATGGCTGGAGATGGGGTTTGGGGTCCTGGGGTGTGCTTGGCCTCGAATCTGTGCTTGGATGAGTGTCAGGATGCAGCTGAGGGACTGCTGTGGTCCCTCCCCATCCCAGGGAATGGCCACCGAAGCCCCATCCTGTGTCTGTGCCTCTGGAAAATGGGGAACACCCCTGGCCCACAGCTCATGGTGAGCACAGAGGGAGGGGTTTCCCTCTTTCCATCCTTTTGATGGGAAGCAGTGAGTCTTTGGAGGTTTGAACCAGTCCTTAGCTGGTCTGAAATGTCCTTTGAGGCCCTTACAAGCACAATACCACATTTTAGATGGTGATTTCTCCCCCCCACCACTAATTTTTCAGTAAAATTCAAACCCTTTAAACCCTTGGAGTTTATAAATAATGATAAATTTTTGCATTGGCTGGAGGAAAACTTAAACTGTGACTTGTCTCCATCTAAAAGCCTCAAACCCCAAAAAAGAGCTTTTTCTAAACAGCCCCTGTATGTGCTCTTGCAAGGGAGCTTAAAAATCCACCCAAACCAAACGAGCTGGTGGCCTCCTTGCTGATGCATTTCTGGGTGTTTTGGGGGTTTGCAAGCCCTGATGATGAAGGGGCTGACCCCAGTGTTTGGCTGAGAATGGGAAAATTCCCCAATTCCTCCAGCCCTGGAGGTGGCTGTGCCTGGCACGGGCGAAGCTCGGAGCTGGTTCAGCACTGTGTGTGCAAACACGTGTGCCCTGGTGTGGGGCTGGTGCTCCGAGGGCTTGGAGGGCAGGGCTGAGTGTGTTTTCCTGCTCTGCCTGTGTTTCTTTTCCTTTCAGAGGCTGAAGCATGGAGATGCAGGACGGGCACGGTGCCAGACTGAGCTGCTGAGAAGGTGGTGGAGGAAGCCACAAGAAACTCCTCTGTGACCAGGAGAGCTGCCCTGGGTGAGTGCCGGGCTGTGCTTAGAACTAAGCTGAGGATGGAGAGGCTGCTGATAGCTCGGAGCATGGCACTGTCCCTGTGTTTGTCCAGGGATTAGGGCTTTGAGAGGGGATTACGTGTGGCAGTGAGTGTGTAATCAAAGCTCTGGGCTTCTGCCTCCCGTGATGTGGCTGGGGGCCTTAAGGTGAAGGAGAGCAGATTTAGATGGAGAGTAGATTTAGATCCCACCTTACTCCTTCCTTCCATGCAATGCCAGGCAGCTCCTGGTGGTTGCCTGGGTGGCACGTGGCAGGCATGGGGGTTGGCACCAGGGCACGACACCTGGTTAGATGCTGCTCTTCCCTCTCCATCAGCTCCTGCCGGCCTGGCTTGGCTTGCTCCCAGCTGGAATAGGCATGGGAAAAGGCCATGGTTGTGGTTGTGCACCCAGGGCAGGGAAACTTCCTCATGAGGGGCAGTGGGAAGGGCAGCTCCAATCTCTGTGACCAGTGACAGGACCTGAGGGAAGGGCTGGAGCTGTGTCAGGGCAGGGTTAGGTGGGATCTCAGGAGAAGGTTCTTCCCCCAGAGGGTGGTGGG
>JAWWTY010000038.1:1410898-1447351 GCA_035222235.1 Margarornis squamiger
TGGGCACAGCCCCAAGGCTGCCAGAGCTCCAGGAGGGTTTGGATGATGCTCTGGGGCACAGGGTGGGATTGTTGGGCCAGGAGCTGGGTTGCATGATCCCTGTGGGTCCCTTCCAGCTCAGGATATTCCCTGCTGCTGTGATGCTTCCATGGGAGCACACCTTCCCCAGGCTCCGTGACGCTCCGGCCGCGGGTGAGTCAGGGTGCAGGAATGGGCTCTGGGGGTGCCCGTGCCGGGTGCGGGGGGAGGCGAAGGCGGCTGCGGTTTGCAGGGCTGGGCGGGGACAGAAAACCCCAAGCGAGGGCTTTGCACGCAAAGGAACAATAATCCCATTATGAGGCCCCACGGCGTCAAAGCAAACACGGCGCTGAGCGGCTCTCGGGCTTGCGAGATGCGCGCCCAGGGTGGATCGTGGCACCTGAGTCATTGCTTATAAAGGGATGGATTTCACCTCCCTCCCCTCCCCTTAGGAAAGGAACAATTCAAACCTGGAGACAAAATGACTTCTATTCTTTGTACACGGCCTTTGTTGTACTTGGCAGCGAGGCAGCAATTAAAGCCGAGGCGCTCGCGCTCGCCCGCAGGCTCCGGGGCAAAGCTGGGCTCCTCTGCCCGCTCCCAGCTCACCTGGCTCCCCAGCCCCATCGTGCTGGCCCTGCAGGTGCCACAGGGCCTTGCTTCAGTCCCACTGTGCACCCCCCCATCTCAGGAACAAGCCTGGGTTTGCGGGACTGGAGGGAAGACGAGAAATGTCAGCTCACGGTGCCCTTTCCCCAGGGCAGATATTATGGGGTTAGAGAGGAGATTTCACAGAATCCCTGGAAAGTTTGTATTGGAAGGGACCTTAGAGATCATCCAGTCCCTCTCCCTGCCATGGGCAGGGACACCTTCCACTAGACCAGGTTGCTCCAGCCTGGCCTTGGACATTTCCAGGGATGGGGCAGCCACAGCTTCTCTGGACAACCTGTGCCAGGGCATCACCCTCCTCACAGGGAGGAATTCCTTCCCAATATCCCACCTATCCTGCCCTCTGCCAGTGGGAAGCCATTCCCACTTGTCCTGTTGCTCCAGGCCTTTGTCCAAAGTCCTCCAGCTCTCCTGGAGCCCCTTTAGGGGGGAAGGCTGGAGCCTTCTCCAGACTGAACACTTCCAACTTTCAATTTAATACCAGTCTATTTTTTAGGTATTTCTTGGCACTCTCTAAGTCGTGTATTTACTCTTGCATGGTCAACCAGTCCTTGGAAAGCCACATGCTTCTGTCTCTCCTGGGTTCCTGAGACTGCAGCTCATGGATGAGCTCCTGGTTGCCTTTTTCCTGATTATTTTACTTAAAAGACTTAATTTTCATTGATCAGTATCTGGGTGGTGACTGTGGAAAGGTTCCTCTCTGCCATCTCAGAGGGATGTTCTCCATGTGGTTCCTTGGGTATTGTGTGAGGTGGGAAATGTCCATGTGAGGGTGAAGTACCATCAATCCAGGAACAGATCTGATGTGAATTCCTCAGTCCAGAGGGTTGTTCCTAATGGGAAAAGAAGAAAAACTACACACTGTGGGATCTGCAGTTTGCACAGCTCCCATTTAGTGCCTCTTTTCTTGTTTTAAGGCTTTTACAGTGTGGAGTGCAAGAACAGGGAGAAAATATTTTTAGTATGTCCTTGGTTGAGATTTCTGGGAAATGTTTTTGTGCCTTATAATCCTATGAGGGGGTTCTTGGGAGCAGGAAACTGAGCCTGAAGGTTTATTTTAATATAATCTTACAAAATGCTGATGATAACTAAAAGGGTTTTTTGTCCAGAGCTGGTTTGTGTGGGGAGTTGTTTCATTCTCTCTCTGGCTGTTGCCTTCTCGTGTTCTCACAGGAACAAGGAAAGTGTTCCCGACCTGACACACGCTCGCTCCCAGCTCGTCTCGCACGCTCCTTCTGCTGTGCCTGGAGCAGAATCAACCCCGCTGCTCCAGAGCCCGTGTGGAAACAGGAGGGAAGAGAACAGCCTGGATCTGCTTTGCTTTTACTGCAAAATAATTTCCCTGCCATAAAATCACCAGCGAGAGCCAAGGGAAGATTAGGTCATAGGGAAAAACGCCGGTTGGGAAACAATGGAGGGAGGTGCTGGTAACGGCCGGGGTGTGGGACACCCCAGAGCCCGGGGCATCCCCCACCTCCACTGGGACCCCCATCTCCTTCAGGACCCCCATCTCCTTCAGGACCCTCACCTCCACTGGGACTCCCATGTCCCCCAGGACCCCAAGTCCATTGGGACCCCCACCTCTGCCATCCCCAATCCCCAGCACTGCTCCCCCAGCTCTGTGCAGGACAGACCCAACAGCATCAGCATTCCCAACCCTCTTTATATCCCTTTCTTTCCCAGAGCTAGGACAGTGAGTGCTGGAGCATCCCAGTTTCTCCCAGCCTGGTGTTTCGGTCCAGGCTGGCAGCAGGGACAGGAGCAAGACTGGATTTCAAACACAAATCAGCATCTCCCAACATGTTTGGTTTTCCTCCTTCCTCTCCACGACATGGTTTGTCCCAGCTCAGCTCTGTCAGTGCATGGACAAATCCTCTATGGGAGTCTGCAGGTACTGCACCCTGAATCCAGCACTGCTGGTGTGTCCCTGGAGGTCAGAGACCCTCGGGAATTTGGGGGAGATGTTTTAAATCTTGTCTTGGTGAAGA
Source organism: Margarornis squamiger (assembly GCA_035222235.1). NCBI lineage: Eukaryota > Metazoa > Chordata > Aves > Passeriformes > Furnariidae > Margarornis > Margarornis squamiger. Next base: position 1,413,574 of record JAWWTY010000038.1, read on the forward strand.
TTTCACAAAATCCCTCCAGTGCTCTCAGTTCCGGGTAGGGAGAAAAACCCTTTGGAGACCAGGGAAACGAATCCCGACAATAAGGACCCCCCCGGGGCCTCCCAAATCATGAAACAAATTAAGTTGTTTAGAAGAAGGAGGCCCAGGTGACTGGGTGTGAAACCCCCAGGGCCTCGGTAATTGCTGTGCAAAGGCAGCAAGGGTGGGTGGAAAGGAGACAAAGAGATTTTGGGGGATTTTTCCTCCCCTGGTGCAGCCGGCGGCAACTCCAGCCCCGTTTGGCTTCATGGACACTCAGGTGTGCTGGGAGCAGGAGCCCGGGCTGGAATGGCTGATGGGATGCTCTGGTTCACCAAGGGGCTCTGCTGTCCCTGTCCCTGTGGGACCCAGTTCGTTAGATGGACATTGGCTCAGAGTCTGTGGCCTCTGACACCAGCCTGGGCTCTCCCTGCTCCTATAGGCTCCAGAATATTTAGTTTTCCCTTATGTAAATCTTTTTCCCGTCTGAAAAGTTGAGCAGAGCCCACCTCCAAAACACCTGCATGGGGTATCCAAACCTCCCGTGGCTCCAGAGGGAAATAGAGGAGGTGCTGCTGTGCCTTTCCTTTAGCCAAGGAAAGGTGTAGAATTCCTGAACTCTGCTGCCTCTCCATTTCCAGGGTTAGCTGTGCTCAGGTAAGGTAGGATAACTGGTAAGGTGAAGCACTGGTGTTTCCTTGGATGCTGTGGAGCTGCAGGAGGGACTGGGAACCTCCCCAGGCATAGGGACCCCCAGCTCTGGTTTTCCCAAGTCCCATGTGCCTGGCACTGGCTGGGCAGTTCTGAACTGGAAATTCATTTCTTAGGGATATCAACCCCTCAGGTCCTTTTAATTATTAGTTGATCAGCACTTCTCAAATCAATGTATCTGATAATACCAACAGGAAACAAACACCAATTTCTGTTCCAACCCTGTGAGCCAGGAAGGGACAGCGCTCCTTTCAGAGTCAAATGCTGAGTATTTAATAAGTTAATGAATTTTATTATTTAATACAGCCAAGGCCAGCTCCACTGAGCTGCTTAGTCCCATGTGCCTCAGCTTGGACACAGCCAGGCTGGGCTGAGATATTCCCATTTGGAATGGGGTGCAGTGGACACCGAGGGGGCTCTGCAGGGCCTGGGGCTGCCCCTGGCACAGCGAGGTGGAAAATGCTGCTGAGACCCGACGAGAGGCTGAGATTCCTTCTCCAGTGGGGTGGCTTCTCTCTGGTCCTTTTCCTCCCTCCCCCTCTCCTTGAAGCTCTCCCAAACAAGTGCGGGTTTATTGCCGATCGTTTCCCAGCTGCACAAAGGCGTCCTTGTGCCGCAGAGCTCCAGATGTTTCACATCTCACAAAAACTCAACCACAAGGTACCTGTTTCACTGGAGCACCAGCTGACCTGGCTGGGGAGAGAGCTGCCTCCCAGGCTGTGCCTTCCCTTCCCTTCCCGCAGCAGCTGCCGGCACATCCCAGCCCTCAGGAGAGCAGATGGGACCTGGGGCACTCTCAGCTTGTGCAGCTCCCTTGCTTGGGGTGCAGGGGTTGGGGTGTCACACGTGGGGCAGGATGGGAGGTGCTGCCTCAGCAAGAGCAGCTCCTTGGAGGAGAGTTGGAAGGGGTCACACCAGGGATTTTGTTCATAGAATCAGGGAAATCCTAGGGTGGTTTGGGTTGGAAGGGACCTTCAAACCCATCCAGTGCCACCCCTGCCATGGGCAGGGACACCTCCACTAGCCCAGGTTGCTCCAAGCCCCATCCAACCTGCCCTTGGACACTTCCAGGGATGGGGCAGCCACAGCTTCTCTGGGCACCCTGTGCCAGGGCTCCCCACCTTCACAGGGAAGTTTCTTCCCAGTATCCCATCTAAGCCTGCCCTGGCATTGGGAAGCCATTCTCCTTGTCCTGCCAACCAGCCCCTTTTTGGCCCCAGGGACAGGGATCTGCAGGTCCAAGTGGCTCTGGGACAGCCCTGGGTGTCCAGCTGCTCCGTGGCTTTGCTCCTGCCTGTGCAGAGGCTGCACAGGGCTCCCCATGTCCCTGCCCTCTCCATGCTGGCACAGGGCTAGGCTGCTTCAGGCGAAGGTGATGCCAGGACTGTACTGTCAGCTTGGAATGGATCCCTTGAAGTCCCAAGGGTTGTGGTCCTGCAGGAGAGCGATGTCCTGGCTCTGCTCCATCCCCACCCCATTCCACTGACTGCAATCCCTTAATTGTTTTCAAAAAGCACATGACAAAAGGCAGGGAGATAATTACAGTCCCTTGCCCCCCCTTATCTACTGGGAGAGCATGTTGGGCAAACAGAAAACAGAGGATTAGTCCTGGCAGTGGCCAAGGCTCCGCAGAGCAGCTCTGGAGGGCAGGCAGGGCTCATTTACTGCCCCTGTTCACAGCTATATTCAGGTTTTTATTGCAACTGCAATTACCCTTCTCTGTCAGGATCTCATGGAGATGTCAGGTGGCACCAGATGTTCCCTCTCCTGTGGGCTGAGGGTTGGACAGGGAGGACTCCTCGGCAGAGGAGGGACAGCAACACTGCCCAGTGTCCCCAGGCATTTGGGGACACAGTTTGGGGACACACTAGCTCTCAGCAGGCACTGACCCCCCACCTTGCCATGGACCTGCCATGAAGATGAGCCCATGAGGTCTACAAATCCCTAGCAGGAAGTTGGAGCCAGGGGGAGTTGGTGTCTTCTCCCAGGTAACAAGTGACAGGACATGGGGAAATGGTCCCAAGTTGTGCCAGGAGAGGTTTAGGTTGGCTATTAGGAAAAATTTTTTAATGGGAAGGATCACCTAGCCTTGGTACAGGCTGCCCAGGGCAGTGGTGGAGTCCCCATGCCTGGGGGGGTTTAAAAGCCTTGTGGATGTGGCACCTGAGGACATGGGTGAGTGGCCCATGGGGATAGGGAATGGTTGGCAGACAGGGAATGGTTGGACTTGAGGATCCTAAAGGGCTTTTCTAACCTAAACTATGATTCCTGCGATGTCTCCCCAAAATCCATGTCTGGGGAAGGTGAGGAATGAAGGCACAAGGTGCAGCCAGCCCCAGGTTCCCTGGAGATGTGTCTTCTGTGGAGGGAGCAGTGGAAGGGGGTGGTGATGGCCAGGGGAGCACCTGGTCCCACCTGGGCTGGGCAGAACCCTTGGGCTGGAGGAGACCTCTCATCTTTGAGATCCAGTGGGAGGACAAGCATTGCTCATGAGGGCTGGGAGTGGGAACCCAGGCAGGAGGCAGGAGAACTCCCACCCTCTCCTGCCAGGACACTTCACCCACCGGCTCTTCTGGCAGCAGAGAGGTCTCCGAGTGGCCTGACCCCCCAGAAAATGCTGCCCAGCCAAAGCAGCCCCTCATTCTCATGCAAAACGTGCCGGGGGGAGGGAAGGAATCCCTCCAGAGGGGAGCAGAGCCGGGCAACTTTGCGGGAATGAAGTGAAGTAATCCCTCCCCGGCACCCCGAGCATATAAAGCACCGCAGAACACAAGTGCCTCTCTGTCCCCTCTCTTTCTTCTCTTTCCCTTTAATAATCTTTCTCTTTTGTGCCCATACGTTTCCCCCATGTCATTGTCCCCTCCCGCTCCCGTAGCCCACCAGAGCTGGACCCTCTGCCTTGGAGGTGCTCCTGGTGCCACCTGTTTTTTCCCCTTTATTTTCCAGGACACCTGATGTATTTATTTGCTTTGCTTTTTTTTTTTCTTGTTTTCTTTTTTTTTTTTTTCTTTTTTTTTTTTTTCCCCTCTGGTTTAGGGTCTATTAAGTTTATTCCTTCTTCCCCTGCCCTGGGAGCCCCGGTTAATGAGTAACCATAGTGTGCTCGGAGGCAGCTGTCTCAGACAAACTGACTGAGACTTTTTTGGAGCTGCATAAGGGAACGTTTGTTCTGCAGCTTCTCAATAGATCCTTGTGCAGGAGGCAAGAAGTGTGGGGAGAGAAAGAAAGAGACACTAAATCACTGCCCTCCTCAAAAATCTCGCTGCGTGTGTGTGTGTTTTTATGCCTGTTTAGAATAGATGTTAGATGAGTCACCTTTTCAAGTTGAAATAATGAATTTATCTTCCCAGCGGAGAACACAATGTACTTTTTAACAGGGTTTTGGCTTTAAAGCTCTTTTTAAGTAACTTAAGGATAAAACACACAGCCCATATAGACCCTACCATGGGGTTGGTGCTGCAGGAGTGGAGGTTTTCTTTGTCCTTGTCCCATTGTAGAGCAGATTTGGCTCTTGTGGTTCATCATTTTACCTGTTCCCTTCCTCTGCTTCTCTTTTATGGAGATTTTGGGTGTTTGTCTGATATTTGCCATTGGGGTTAAGGCTGTTTTGCCTTCCCTAGGATGCCTGGCTCATGGGCCAGGCTACAGGAGCTGCATGCCATGGACTGGGCAAGTCCTGTGTGCCAGAGTCCTGGGTGACCTTGGTGATGGCACTTAAACCTTGTCCCTTCTCTGCTCGTGTCACTGAGCAAACAGGTGACGGATGTGCCTTTTCTCACACCCACTGTGGCTTTTTCCTCCCCAGTGTGCTGGAAGTCCGTGGAGGGTGGGGTGATGTTGGGAGCAGGCAGAGTTGTGGGATCAGGCACCAAATTGTTCCTGGTTATCTTGGTATGTCATCTTTGGGTTTCTCGGGGCAGGTGAGCCCCTCACAGGAGCTGTGGTGGGAGTGCAGGGCTTGCCTGAGGGCTGGGGAGCATCCCACGGGGCAGGCAATGTCCCCACATGGCCCAGGTCACCATCCCTGCTCCTGGTCCCTGCACACAGACTCAGACACTGTTGCTTTGCAGCTCAGTGCTGTGCTCTCAGTCTGGTCTGGGGTCCTGGGCAGCCCCCGTGACCCCCGGGGAGCAGGATGGGCATCTCCTGTCCATCACATGGGGTAAGCACTCCAAGCCCCCATCACCGAGGTGTCTGTGGCATCTGTCATGGAATCATAGAATCATTTAGGTTGGAAAATCCCTCCAAGATCATGGAGTCCAATGAGTCCAACCTTTGACTGAATACCCCCATGTCAACTAAACCATATCGTGAAGTGCCACGTCTATTGTTTTTTGGAAACTTCCAGGGATGGTGACTCCACCACTGTCCTGGGCAGCCCCTTCCAATGCTTGACCACCCTTAGAGTGAAGAAATTTTCCTTAATATCCGACCCCAACCTCCCCAGCACACCTTGAGGCTCTTTCCTCTTAGCCTATCCCTTGTTACCTGGGAGAAGAGCCCGACCCCCAGTCACCACCAGCTCCCTGCAGCAGTTGCAGAGCTCAGACCTCAGGACCAGCGAGGGCAGTGAGATCCCTGCTCTGGACCTGCCTGGGACAAACCCCTCCGTGTGCCGTGCCCCTGCACTGCCCCCGTCCCTCTGCACCTCACAGCCCTCAGCCCCTGGGGAAGGCAGCCTGTGCAGGGGCCAGGAGCTCTTCCCAAGGCTTTGCCATCCCTGCAGCCTCTCAGCTTTGCTCCAGGTCCCTCTGAGGATGTTTCCCACTGCTCTTGCAGCTGGAGCAGCCCGTCCTTCCCAGGGACCGGCCGGCACACGCCTGTGGTCCAGGCTCTGATCCAGCACTGGGGCAAAAGCTGAAAACACGCAACCACACTTTTCCTCCTCTTTTGCAAACCCTCAGCTTATGGTTTTGGTTGTTGTTTTTTAAAAATTTGGGGATTGGCTCAAGGCTTGGGTAAAGATTCAGGTTGTTTGTGTTTTACCTGACACGCAGCTCCCCGTTCCCTGAAGCAACAGTTCTTTATTGGCTCCTGCAGGCACTTGGCACTCTCAGCACATGAAATGAAAAGCTTTTTGTTTCCATATTTCAATATATTTATATATATTTAACTGGTTTGGGGAGGGTATTTGAAGGTCAGAGGACTTTCAGAGGTTACTGTGCTGGCCAGGCCCTGGGAACAGCCATCCTGTGGGAACTCATTCCCAGCTCACCCTTCCCCAATCTCTTTCTCTTTATTTTGCCAGTGCTGGTGCCCATCACTAAATGCTTTTTCTGTTGTTGTTTTTGGAAAAAATCAACAGCAAATTCCACAGTGAACTTTATAGATGTGCCATTCCTGAGCTGTTGTGGTAAAAGCAACATGACCTGGGGCTGTGAACCCAACTGTGCTCCCACAAAGGTGTTTGTACCAACACAGCTTTTACAGGAATGAGCATTTTCCTGGCTCCCCCCTCCCCGTGCTGCTGCGGGTCAGGGCAGGGCTCCCATCAACTCCTGGTGCTTTCCCTGTTGGGCTGGAGGAGTCAGCAACCCAGTCCTTCCTCTCTGACAAACTCTGGCCATGGGTAATTCCATCTCAAGAATATTCCTCTGGAGAAGAACCAGTGCCTGTCCATCCTCCTGCTGGTCTCTGAGCCCCCTTTGGCAGTGTAGCTGTGACATGGAGCCCCAAAGCCAGTCCTGGAGCAAGGAGCAGAACTTCCCTCTCTAACAAAACCCTCTTCCCCTTCCATTTGCTGTTGCACTGGGGATTTCCTCTTCTGTCACAAAGCTCAGAGCCAGCAGATCCAGTGGCCACAGTCCTGTCCCACGTTGGACTTGATACTTAAAGGCTGGATTTGATGATAGAGGTGTTTTCCAACCTAAATGACCCTGTGATTCTGTGTTCAGCAGCCCTTGGACCAAACCACCCCATCCTCCTCTCCACAGAGCACTGCAGGTCCTTGCCCTTGTGGGATAAAGGATGCTTTCAGCTGCTCCAAGTGGATCTGTTGGGAAACCACTGATTTCTGTGCCTTGCAAACATCTGGTTGACATTCTTACATCCACAGGCTCTTGTGTAATTACCCCTATTCCCTGATCCACACACATTTTATCTTGCTTTGTGGGCAATCCTGCCCCCTCCCTGCCCACACCACCCCCCCCAACACTCCAGCACCCAGCCCACACTCCTCATTACAACTTTGTGCTTGTTCCTCTGGCTCAGGACTCCCCTCCCCGTCTCAGCAGTGGCTGAGGAATGTGAGACAGGAATGCTGTCCTCTCGCAAGGAGCTGGGGAGGGGGGGCACAGCTGTCACTTAAAAACAACGTCTGTGTGTTTGTGTTTGCAGCCCCTGCAGCCGTGTCTGTGTGTGCAGAGCACCCACTGCCTCCCCTGGCACCCTCGTGGCATCTTCCAACACCTTCCACCATCACGTCATAGTCTTGCAAAACCGGGGCTGGCAGCATCCCATAAATCAGTGTCTCTTCTGGGAAGGAGCAGTACAGTTTTCCATTGCAATTCCTTCCTCAGACCTGTCTCGGAGCTGGCTGGGGGTGTCTGGGCAGCACAGAGGTACCTGACCAGCACCCAAGTGTTTTACACCAGTCAGAGGTTGGTCCAAAAGCCCCTGGAGCCCTGGCAGAGCCTTAGAGAGCTGCAAGTTGTTTTGGGTGATGATGTCTAACAGCTCTGTGTCCTGTGGGCATGTGTCTCTGAAAGAAATCCCACTAAAAAAAGGGAGTAAAACTTCTTAATTAAGTTACAAAAATGGTGATTTGCCTTCTGAAATCCCAGACCATCCAACCACACAGCTCTGTGAGCCCACAGGAGCCCTTTGGAGACTCATTCAGGTGGTGTTGGGTCAGCAAGAACCTTTCCATTGGCTCCAATGAGCTCTGGGTCTCATCCTGCCCAGGAGCATCACAGGGCCAAGTGCTCCCATCCCACCCAGCACGATGAGTCTTTGCTGCAGGGCAGCTTCTGCACCCCTGTGTCTGTCTGTCCATCTGCATCCCAGTCCTGGCTTTGTGGTTCCTGGCTGGGATGTTGGACCTCACCATGTCCAGCACCTTCCTCCCCACTATAAACCCCAAATTGGCATCTGCCAATTTCAGTGCCAATGCAAACCATTATGGTTTGGGTTGGAAGGGACCTTAAAGCTCATCTCTTTCCACTCCCCTGCCATGGGCAGGCACACCTTCCACTAGCCCAGATTGCTCTAACCTGGCCTGGAACACTTCCAGGGATGGGGCAAAATAAGCTCCATCATTTTACTGATGGACGAGAAAAGGGAGAAAAAGAGAGCAGCCAAATTTCTGTGCTTGAATAAAACCAGAGGAGCTCCCAGAGGCTGGAATCAGGACTTTCCTGCCACTTGCCAGCAGGGAAGGATTGTCAGACAGATGGTGCTTCAGCCTCTCGGGCTCTGCAGCTGCAGAGACTTGCTGCAGAGCAGTGCTGGGCTGGCATCAGCGGCCCCGTGGGATGGTGAATCCCATGGGAGCAGCACCCGGAGCCCTGCTCCTCCACATGGGCATCACCCCACCAGCCAAGGGACAGGGCTGGGCTGGGGGGGCTTGGTGGGACACACAGAGGCCCCCATCAGAGCATTTCCCCAGCTTTGCTCTTCGCTGTGAGTTGTGTTCTGGCTCTCGCCAAACAGGTTTTAATTTCCAGAATGTGGCTATGAAAAAGCACCACAACCCCCTCCTCCACAGCGCTCAAATATGGCTCTTTTTTCTATTTTATATACCATAAACGATGACCTTTTCCCTCCTTAAGCAGGCAGCCAACACAAGCACAACAATGTGATTTGTGCAGCGTTTCAGTTGCGGTTTCTTCAAGAAATTCATCTGGTCTCGAAGCAATTAAGGGGAGGGAAGCATTTCCACTCCGGCTTCAGGCCCTGAAAACCTGCCAGGAGGGGTTTTTTTCCTTTCCCTCCACTTTCCCTCTTGCTGCCTCAGCCCCCCTTGCTCACTTGTCCTAGAAAACTTCTGTGGTTTCCCTTCATCAGCTCTTCTGAGCGCGGGAGGGTAAATCCTGACCTGGTGCAGGTGGGGAGACACTGGATCCGTGTCCCTGTCCCTGCAAGCTGGGGGGGTGGGACATTGCCCACCCGGAGCCGAGCCCAGCACCCAACTGGATGAGGGTCGTGCAGGATCATCCCCTCCCCGACCAGCACCTTCTGCACCCTCTCCCCTGCCACAATTCAGTTGTCCCTGTGGCAGAGGGGCTGTCACTGGAGGGGGCACTGGGCACGGTGGCTGCCACCCTCCTTGTGCCTGATGGCCCCTTTAGGACATTTCCCAAAGCACGTGGAGCAGCCGGGAAACCTGTGGGACAAGACTCTGTCCTGCCAGGTGACTGCCTGGACTGAATGTGCTTGGGAGAACGGGACTTAAATGAGCCCCTCAGTTAACAGCACAGTTAATTGCTCATTCATTCCACGGATGGGTTAATAATTAAGTTAAATTAATAATTGGGACAATAATTAAACTAAACAATAACCAATACACGGGACAATTGAAGCACTCGGTCTCCGTGCTGAGGTTTTGGTGCAGTTACTCATTTACAGTGTAGGGTTCGGATTCTGCACCGGGTCGGACTGGCCGTGCCGGGGATGCGACTCCCGGAATCCCGTGAAAAAACCGGGCTTTTCCAGGCAAACCCACCGGCTCTTCCCGCCGGGGATGGTGGAGAGCGGCGAGGTCCCGGTGGAGAGCGAAGCCCCCTGATCCTGCCCCCGGCGCTGCCCCCGGTCCTCCTCTCCCCGCGAGGGACGGACGGACAGACGGAGGGAGGGACGGAGCGACGGAGGGAGGCGGCTCCGAACCGGGGGGAGGAACTACAAGTCCCGTGAAGCCGCGCCGCCCCCGGGGCTATATAAGGGGGAATGGCCCGGCAGCTGCAGTCGGAGCATCCCTGGCCGCGGTGGAGGCGCTCCGGTCCCGCACCCCGGGCTCCCGCACCGGCACCTCCGGGGATCTTGGTGCCGAGAGAGGGGAGCGGGGCCGTGCCCGGCCCCCCGGAGCGGGATGTGGGGCTGGAGGAGGAGGGGCTGGAGGAGGAGGAGGAGGACGAGGATGAGGATGCTGCCGCTCCCGCAGCACCGGCGGTGTTGCGGCGGGACGCGGCGCGGAGCCGGAGGTGGAGGTGGGTGCCCCGCTCGGCTCGGGAGGTCGGCACGGGGTCGGGCCGGGGCTTCTCCGCCCCGCACTTGCTGCCGCCGGTCCCGTTACGCGGTGCGGGGACGGCCCCGGGGGCTCTGGGTGCGCCCCGACGGTGCCGGCGCGGGGGGCTGAGCCGGGCGCGGGGCTGGGCCCCGGTGTGGGCACCCGGTGTGCTCCCCGTCCCGCACCATCCTCTCCGTGTCCCGCCGGGTCCCGTCGTTCCGCCTTCCCCGGGGGCGAGGGGGGCTCCGGCCGGGGGATGCTCCTCGATCGGGGGCCGAGCGCGGAGGGGCGGCGGGCGCCGGGGAACGGGGACGGGTCCCGTTCGCATGAGGAGAACCGTGGGGCTGGTGTTTTTCTTCCTTGTTTTGGTAGTTTTGTTTGTTTGGGGGGTTCTGTTTGTTTTGTTTTTTGGTTTTGTTTTTTTTTTTTTCTGTAGGGTTTTTTTAGGGACACGCACATGACTTTCCCCTTCCCCTACCGTGGGAATACCGTGGCCCAAAGTCTCGCCCCGGGGCAGGTGCCCAGCCGGGACGATGGGCAAGGGATGAAGCCCCTCGTACCCCCCTCCCCTGCTCCGCCGGGGCCCGAGGGGTCTCCCCAGCCTCGGTGCTGGCCCGGGAGAGTCCCAGAGCGAGGACACTTGCTCGAGGCTGGTGATTCAGGGTATCTGTGATGCACAAGAGCACTTCTGTGTGAATTCTGGAAAAATATGAATGACTCCCTTATTTTGCTCGCTACAACAAAAAGACCACACCAGTCTAGACCTGCAACCAATAACGCACACAGAGAAATGAGTGCTGTCTGCTCCCAGGGACCCGGCAGGAGGAGAAGCCCAGCCCTTGCAGCGGGCGAGCCCACTGAGCGGGATGGAGGGCCAGGGATGCCTGTTTGGGGAAAGGATGTTTGAGGTTACTTTGAAATAAACAAGAGAAGCTTTTATTGCCCAGACATTGTTAGTGTTGCTCTTTGCTGGCGTGGAATGTGTTTCCTCTGAAGGGTTTGGAGAGTGGAGGAATTGCTCAGCTCTTGCTAATTGAGACATCTTTTTATAATCACGGTCACAGCTGGAGGGAGGGAAGCGGGGGGAGAGGGCTGGTGACTCAGGCCTTGGGAAGAAGCTGCATCTCGGTTTTCCTGGTGGTGTGAAGGGGAGATTCCAGCTTGGAGGCTGGAGCAGGGTTCCCCAGGACACTGTCCTTCTCTGCTGTCAGGCAGGTGATGTTTTCAGGACATCACCTTTCTCATTTCCCCGCAGAATTTGGTTAGGGGGGGAAAAAATCTTCCTGGTTCACCCCAATCCCTCCCACAGGTGTGGAATTCAACATGTGTGGTGAGTTAAAGCCCCTGAATATGGAGACATGGGGCAGAGGGGGCTGCAGTGTTTTTGTGCTCTCCTTTTCAAAGGCTTTGCTGCAAAAAGAGCCAGATCTGCTGGGACTTGCTTTTTCTGAGAGTTTCCCAGATGCTTTCCATGTTCAGGTGTCTCAAACAAAAGGTGGTCTGAGATGTGGCACCCCTCAAGCTTCACGTGATGAGTCAGTGTAACCTTTTTTGGGGTGTTGTTGAAAGGCTGTGGGGTCGTTCTGCAGCCTCTCTCCCAGTGGGAACACCAGGTTTTTGGTGGGAAGGTGCTTTCCAAGCACAGTCTGTGTGAAGAGAAATGCAATCCCACTTCTTGTGCTGGCAGGAGGAGGTAAAGTTGCTCCACGGCCAGGAGTGTTTCTGTCATGGGGTCTCCAAGGTGGGAGGGATGCTGATCTCTGGGGAAGGCTGGGGTGGGGAACAGGCACTTGTGGGTGTCTCTGTGGGACTCAGGTGCTCTGGCAGATTCAATTACAGGAGCTGGAGGTGCTGGTGGTGCAGGTGCTTCTCCTGCCCAGGGACCTGGGAGCAGGAGTGTCCCTGAGCCAGGACATCAGTGCTGTCAGACTCCAGAGGGGATCCTCCTGCCTGCAGGGACAGGGCTGTGGGAGCCATGGAGGAAACAACCCAAATGGGCTCAACCCACAGCTCAGGACCCAGTTTGGAGGCACTGAACCCCCAGGGCCCTTTGGAATGACTGTGCTGGGGCTCTGACCTGGGGGAGGTGGATTTCCCCCTTCTGGGCTGGAAAAGCAGGGATGCCCTAAAACAGAGTGGGGTAAGAGATGGTCACACTGTCACCAGGAGTGGAAATTATGAACTGTTTGAGGACCAGCTGCAAATTAAACTACATATTGTGGAGGTTCAGTGGTCTGTGAACCAGACTCAGGTGCCATCTCCTCTCGCCTGCCTGCCTCGGGATCAGTGTTACAGGTGCAGAGCAGAGGACTTGGGGGATGTTGTGACCTTGGGCTGGGTCCTGGCTATTTTTTGGGATGCTTCTGCCTGCAGCAAAGCATGGCTGTGACATCTGGAAGCCAACCCGGCTTTTCTGAGGGCTGGATTTTGGTGTGCATTCCTCTTGTGCCTGATTCTAAATATATTTGGTCCAGCAGAATCACTTCTCCTTGGTGATGGGTGTTGTTAGTAGCAGCTGGCTCGGATCTAGACAGTTTTACACTCAAGTTCCTCTGTCTAGAGGGTTCTTCTGTACAAGAAGTGATCAGAGTGCCTTAAATTTTTGGAGATCAAATGTTTCGGGCCACACCCGCTGCCTTCCCTCTGGCTCCCTGAGCCCGGGACAAGGGGGGGATAATGCCAGGAGCACAATGCAGCTTGCTGGGGGGCTTTTTGGGCTGTTTGAACTTTGAACAGAAAAGCAAAGCAACAAAAGAGAGGGCAAGAAAAGCCCAGGGCTCTGCCAGTTACCGCGGCCGGCCAGAAACTTAGAACTGCTTTACAAAGGGTGGCCTTGTTCAGAAGGGCTTATTTCATCAGAAAGATGTATTTAAAACAAAAATGAAGGGGCAAATGCTAGCAGAAAGTCCCCCATGTTAGTGTAAACACTGCATGAAAACACTTTTATTGCCTCCTATAACTCCCTAATAAATACTGTTCCTTTTTGATGAAAGCTCTTAACACAGGATTAGGGTTTACAGTGCGCTGCCTTATTAGTCCCTGGAGACAGAGCCATGCTCAGTGTGGCTCTGTGTCCTGCTCTCAGCCTTTCCAGAGCTCCAGCGTTTCCCCTTTCTTGCCTTTCGGTTTTTCCCCCTCTGTGGCAGCATCTGAATCGCAGGCAGTGCTTTCCTGGCCCAGCACCCAAGGGGAGAAGGGGAGTGAGTGTGGTCAGGGAGGTTGTTCTCACCTCGGGTTCCTCTCTAGGTGTGATTCTCCCACTCGGAGCTGATGAGGTGTGAAGCCCTCGGCCCCAGGGTTGTGCTGCACCCGTGCCCCAAGAAGGTAACATTTTTTAAATTCAATTGGCTCCTCTTTCTGCCAAGCCACAGATGTTTTTGAGGGCTAAAACCTAAGCCTTTAAATAAATGTGTTTGATCCCTGGGTGGTTGTGCAGCTTGCCTGAAAAAAAACAAAACACAACCTCTCTCAGAATGGGTTTTGTATCAGGAGCAAATATTGTCTAGTTCTTGTAAAGCTTATTCCTCTGGGGTTTTATTCCTGCTTTTTCTCCCTGGGAGGGGATCAGAGCTGTCATTTGTCTTGTAGGGCTGTAGTAAACCCTTCTGTGGTCTTGTGAAGGAGCAGAGCTGACTCTGTGCTGAGCAAAGCTCAGTCTAAGGCAACCTGGAACCTCTCTGACAGCATGACTTGGTCACCAGGGCCAAAAGGTTTTCGTGTGGCACCATACAGGAGCTTCAGACTGGCTTTGAAGTGCTGCTCTGGACTTCCTGAATGTGTCCTGTCCAGGGTCAGGTGGAGGAAGGTGCTCTGGGACCAGTGTCACCTCATCTCCAGGCTGCAATGGCTGGGTCTTCACTGCTGTCATTGGACTTTGCTGCAGCTCCTGCTGCTGGTCCTTTAAGCTGTGCTTTCAGGCCAGGATATTTCAGAATTTTGGAAGTTCTTCCCAAACTGGTGGTGAGAACACAGGTTTGTGGTGTCTGGGCTCACGCTGGCAGGCAGGAGGTGCACTGAAGGTCCCTTCAGGATTTACAGGCTGAGTGCTGAGGGTGTTCTGCTGGGTGACATCCTCCCCTGCCCATCCTTGTTCCCTGCAGGTAAGCTCAGTGCTGCCACTGGCACGTGTCCAGGCAGGGTGTCTCTGGAGGGACAGGAACCTGCTGCTGCCATCTGGGACCTACCTGGGCTGCCAGTGACACCAAGAGGCAGCTTGACTCGCTCTGGACCTGGATGGTCAGGGATGTAATGAACTTCCCAGAGTGAACTCTGGGCATTAAAGCTCTCAGGAGCTTCTCTACACTTCCAGCCTATGCAGAGCAGGTCCCTTCCCTGCCGGAGGGGTGGATGAGCTCTAGTAGGTTTCCTCGTGGCCAGCACTGCTACTGGCTTGGTTTTGTGTTTGTTTCCAGCATCTCCTCAGCAAGTGGAAGTGAAGAGGCAATGAGGGAGCCTGTGGAATGAGGTCCTTGCACACCTCTGGAGTGACAGTGTGACAAGCAGGGCTCAGTTTGGGAGTGGGACAATGTGGCAACTGGGCTGTGGTTGCTTTGAGGTGCCAGAAGTGCTGCAGTGCAGCCCATGGGGTGTGTGGGCAGGAGGGTCCTGCCTGGCTTGGCTTTGGGGGACACGAGGGTGGTGGGAGCTGATATGAGTCACCCTGGAAGTGGTTGGGATCTGGGGTAGTGCTAAGCTGGAGGTGAAGCTCCTGAGCCAAACTGCTTTGGTTTAACTCCTCTTTGTGCTCTGTGTAACACTGAGCTGTGCAAAAAACCTGTGGAGGAAGAGCTGCTCACCTGGAACAGGCTGGCAGGTGTCTCTCCACCCCTGTTTCCCTGGACATGCCATCCTCTCTCTGCATGGGTATGGTTTGTCTCTGGGGGACAGTTGTTTCTGCATCCCTGGCAGGGTGGGTAGTGCCATCCTGCTCTGCCTGGTCCATCAGTGGATATTTCAGCCAGTGTCCCTGGGATGATCCCTTCTCTGCAGCTTATTCCTTCTGAGGCAGGAGGAGCTGGAAGCAGCTGGTCGTGGGGAGGAGAAGGTGGCTCATGGAAGTGGTACCTGTGGGAAGGAGGAGAAGGATGAGGCATCCCCTGCTCGCAGGGTCTGGGCAGTTCCTCAATAAACTGGCAGTGACCATCATCCACCCTCTGTCTGTCCAAATGGAATATGTCAGATCTCCCAGCCCAGGGCTCGGAGGGGGAGGGAGGGAGGGAGCAGGCAGAGCTTCCCAGCCCGGCAGACTGGATGGGAAATAATGATCCCCTTTTTATAGCTTCTTCAATTGTTCCTGAAAATCCTTTTTAAAAGGAGGAAAGTTCCTTCCTTCCTTTCAGCTCCCGGTATCTTTAAGAATTCGCTCTATTGTGAGCCCAGGACAGAGACCCTTCTATGAGGGCTGCCCAGGCGCTCCTCAGAGCCCCCCTCCCCGTGCCCCCTCCCACCCCATCCCAACAAGCCCCCATTCTCCTCTGAAGAGGGTCCCTCTGTCTAACGCCAAGTAACTCTTAAGGGTAGCATTTATCCTCGGGCACTCAGCTCACAAAGAGTGCTGGAGTGTCAAATAAACTCACTCCAGCCTGCAAAGAGAAGAGGAAGAAAATACAAAACCCCCTTTATTTCCACCCCTGCAGGGAAACAAATACGGACTTTGTGCTGGTGAGCAGCGGCGCCCTAACGAGGCAGGGCAGGGGCTGTGCTAATGTGCATCCCAGAACACTGTGTGGCCACAGCACACGTGAGGGGTGTGCAGGGACCTGGCAGAGAGCAGGAAATCAAAATGCTCCCCAAGAGGTGCTGGCCATCCTTGTGCCTGCTGCCCTCTGGGCAGAGGGGTCCCTGCTCCCCCTGCCAGCGTGTCGGTCACTTCCACGGGTTTGGTGTAGAGGGATGCAGGGAGGAAGATGCTGGTTCTGTGCTGGGTGCTCTGCTGAGGTTGTCACCAAAGGTAAGGGACAGTGTACTTGGACTTCACATTTCAGCAGGTCCTTTAAGCCCTGAGGGGCTCAGCACTGCTGCAGGTGTTGGTTTCATCAGGAGGGAATTCAGCTTGGGACCTGTCACCTTTTGGAGCTCTGTGTGCTGTATTTGTCATTGCTGCTGTGTGGAGGAGATGTGGTGCCCTGCAAAGAGATCCCTGTCTCTTTTCTGTGGTTGGGTTTAAATGGGAATCCTACGTGCCAGAAACCAGTGTGACCAGTACTGACCAACTGGGACAGTAACACCTTGGCAAGGAATTGGCTGGTGCTCTCTGCTCCCTGGGGATGTGGCCACCAGCATGGCCAGTGCCTCTGCTCAGCAGCAGCAGCAAGTAAAATCCTGCTTGGTCCTGCCTTGTGGCACAATCCTGGCTTTTTAATGCTGAATTTGGCAATATCTTGCAGTGTGATGTGCTCAGGTGCCCTGTGGCTCACAGGGGAACAGGGACTGGAGACAAGGGGCAGCCCTGGCCATGCTGTAGTGACCAAGGTCACTTCTGGTCCCTCATCCTGACATTTGTTTCTCCACAGGTTTTGGCATCTGCCTCTTCAGGAATGACAAATTCCATCGGCCACACCAGCCAGGGGACTGTCCTCGTGCTGGAAGCAAGGAGACCAGAGCCTGTGTGCAGGACTGGGACTTCTCCCCCTCCACCAGGGTCCTGAGCCAAGAGGATTTGTCTCTGACTGGTTCCTTTCCACTGGGATCTCTGACATCATAAACCCTCAGGGACTGGTTTTTGGATGCTCCCTTCTGTTTGCAGCTGGGAATGGCACAGCCAGAGGGCTGCAGGCACCTGCTCCTCTCCAGGTCTGGTGGATTACTGCTTTGGGCATCATTCTGGTGGAACTGGCTTTGATACGTGAAATACCCCAATGGATGGATGTGGAAAAGCAGCAGTGAAATCCCAGTGCTGCAGTTTCCTCTTTTTTCTGGGCTACTCCGAGCATCGTGGCCCTGGAGGAGGGAGGAGTCCATGCACACATGTAGGACAAACCCTGCTGGGTTTAGGTGAGTCAAGAAGATGTATTTTCCCTTTTTTTTTTTTTCCAAAGCACCTTTCTATGGGACTTCTGTGAAAATTGTTTTTTCCCTTCCTTGAGAAAACAATGCCAATTGCAGTGACCTGCTGTAAGGGAATGGGGGAGTAGACAGGCTCGTTTCTGACAGCTGAACTGCCTTCCCCTGCCTGTTTTAATCAGAGCAAGAACATTTCAGTGCCGTTTGAGCCTGAAAACCCTAATAACAGTTTACTTCCTGGAGTTTTATTGCTGAGTAATGAACAAAGAGGTTAAAGGCTGCAGCTCTCCAGCAGGTTTTCCTTTTGTTCTCTGCTGAGGGGAACCCTGCTGCTTTTCCACACTTCTAAGCCTGTGGAAGCCAGTGGTGGTGGCTCCACAAGAGCCTGGTCAGGCTCACTGGGAACAATGTGTGGCTTGTCCCGAGGGTACCACGGGGCTCTTGATGGATGCAGGGGATGAGCTGAAAGGTTCCCTTTGGAGGGGACGGTGGTGGGAGCCTCCTTGGGATGGAAAATCCACTTTCCTGCTAGAAAATGATGCCAGGGCCTTGGATTTGGAGGGGACATTTACTGGTGTTGACATCCTGGTGTGATGTTGGGAGAGGTGCCCGAGGGGCTGTCGGGAGCAGCTGGGGATGTGGGAGGGTTAAACAGGGGGGCTTCTGCTTGGGTGGGGAATGAGCTGGTGATGCCTGTGCCAGGGCAGGTGGAGTTTGCTCTCACCAGCCCTGTGGTGCCTCCTGGCCAAAGGTAAATGCAGTGGCCCTGCCTTGGCAGCCCTCTGGGACTGGCCTGCAGTGACACTTGGCTTCTGTGGTCCCCTTGTGCTTTGGGGAGGACGTTCCCCTCCAGTCCCTGTTCCCAGTGAAGGCTCTAACAAGCCTTTGCTCTGAACTGGGGAAGGTCCAGCTGGGTTTTGGCATATGGAGCAAAACTGACCCTTTCCCTTGGAGAGGTGCTGTGTTTCACCCTGCCCAGGCTGCTTTCTCAGGTGTGGTTTTTTCAGAGGGATCCTTCCTTTGGGAGAATGAGGCTGAGAAATATGAATTGCTGCTGGGAAAGACTTGGCTCTTAAAAATATGTATCTGCTTTTGGTTAGGGCTCATCTGTTCTTGTTTTGCTGGTGGTCAGTCAGTCCAAGGAGGCTGATGCAGCCTGGCAAGGATGTGAGCTTTGTCCTGATGTCTGTCTGGAAGCAGTGGGGCTGTGGACGTGTCCTGCAGGGGACTGTGCCAGGGTGCTTATAGGGGCACAAAAAAGGGCTTTAAAGCTGCTGCTCTTCCCTTTTATTGAACGCAAACCCAGGAGGATCTGGTGTTTGCTCTTCCCAGAGATGGCTCTGCCAGCTGGGTGCTCTTGGGATGGATGGAGATCTGAGGGGCTGAAGATTCTTTTGCTCTGCAGACTCCCAACTGTTTGAACAGAGCTGGCTTGTTCTAATTTCCTCCACCTTTGTCAGTGTCTGACTGGTGCTGTTACAGCTCAGTCTCTTTCCAAACCCTTGGGATTGTGGTTTTTCCTTGATGATAGTGTGAATGTAGCAAGTACTTGACTTCATCCCTTTACAACATGAGACTTTGGCTTCCTGTCTGTGCCTGCCTCTGAAGTGCAGGCAGGAGGGATGAGTGTGCACATGACCTTGCTGATAGTTCCACATTTATGAGTGCTGAGCTCCTTGTGCTGAAGGGAAGGCAGAGACTTTGTATAGCCTGAGCTAATGTAAAGCAACCCAGACCTGCTTGGCTGCCCTGCAGCAGCCTCTGTGACACAGGGCCAGGCTGCTACGTGGAACGGGGTTTTATTCTTTGCATCTTTCCTCTTGTTGAGAGATTCCCTGTGGTTTTTGGGAGCTGGGTCCCTGGTGCCTGTGCTGCTGCTGAGCTATCTGATGGGTCAGGCAGGCTGTGGTGGCTGAGTCCTGTTCTGGTGCTCTACTTCTCTCTGGATCATAGAATCATGGAATGGTTTGGGTTGGAGGGGACCTTAAAGCTCACCTTGTTGCAGCCCCTACCATGAGCAGGGACACCTTCCAGTAGAGCAGATTGCTCCAAACCCTGCCCAACCTAGCCTTGAAATCCTGCAGGAAGGATGAACTGCCATCCAGCTGCAGAGATCCTCACCTCTAGCTGCAGGCACCCAAAGATTTTTATCATGATCTTTAGCAATATCTCCTAAGGCCCATAGCCTGTGAACTATTTCTTATCACAGGCTCTTCTCACCTTTAACTGCTCTGTGCAGGTCAGTGCCCCTGGGCACCCCAGAGCAGAATGTGTCCCAGCAGGACTGGCCCGAGGGACACTCCAGGGCACCCAGTGCTGCTGGGGGCAGCCGAGGTGTGGGCCCAGGGAAACCCACAGGCAAGTGGCCAAAATGCTTTAGGGACTGACTGTCCCTGCTCAGCCCTTGCCCTGTGGCATCTCATGGAGTCACAGAATCATTTCTGTTGAAAAAATTCTCTGAGGTCATTGAGCCCGACCGTTCCTTCAGCACTGCCAAGGCCACCCCTAAACCATGTCCCCAAGTGCCACGTGTCCCCCTTGGAAGGGTGGTTGCCTCCCTTGCTCAGCGTTTGGGGTTTGGTGGGATGCTGGATCCCGATAGGGGCTCGGGAGCACGCTCAGGACCGGGGGATGCTGCATCCCGGTGGGGAGCACGCTCGGGACCGGGGGATGCTGGATGCCCTTGGGGAGCAGCTCAGGACCGGGGGATGCTGGATGCCGATGGGGAGCACACTCGGGACCGGGGGATGCTGGATGCCCTTGGGGAGCACCCTTGGGACCGGAGGATGCTGAACCCCGGTGGGGAGCGGCTCAGGACCGGGGGATGCTGGATGCCGGTGGGGAGCAGCTCAGGACCGGGGGATGCTCCATCCCGGTGGGGAGCAGCTCAGGACCGGGGGATGCTGCATCCCGGTGGGGAAGCACGTTCAGGACCGAGGGATGCTGCATTCCGGTGGGGAGCAGCTCAGGGTGCCCGTCCCACCCGGGTCGCTCCTGGGCGCTCGGTGACACCTGGCGGCGGCCGCGGGCAGGGCCGGCAGTGCCGGGCGGGGCCCGCAGGGGGCGCGCGGGATCCTCTAGGATCCTATGGGATCCTATGGAATGGTTTGGGGTGGGAGGGACATCAAAGATCATCTTCTTCCACCGCCTAGCCCAGGTTGCTCCAAGCCCTGTCCAACCTGGCCTTGGACACTTCCAGGGATGGGGCAGCCAAAGCTTCTCTGGGCACCCTGTGTCAGGGGCTGCCCACCCTCACAGGGAAGGATTTCTTCCCAATATCCCATCTAAGCCTGCCCTCTGCCAGTGGGAAGCCATTCCCCCTTGTCCTGTCCCTCCATGCTGTGTCCCAGGTCCCCTCCAGCTCTCCTGGAGCCCCTTTTAGGCTCTGGAAGGGGCTCTCGGGTCTCCCCAGAGCCTTCTTTTCTCCAGGTGAACACCCGCAGCCCTCCCAGCCTGGCCCCAAGGGCAGCGCTGCTCCAGCCCTCTGCTTTCTGAGCTGAAAAAGCTGGGGAGAAGGGGATGGAGAAACCCACGGAGCAACCCGTGTCCTTGGGAGCAGCACTTAAACAGGGCAGATGAGGCGGAATACAGGGGGGAAAACAATGAAATTGGTGTTTGCTGTGTAAAAAAAAAAAATCGCGGGGGGATTTCAGCGTCTTCTCAGCGAACCGACGGGGCGGGCGCTGCCCCGAGCGCCGGCCGGTCCCGCGGCCGCTGGATGGCAGCGGAGCCCCGCGGCACTCCCGATCCGTGCCCCGCATCCCCCGCTGCTGTCGGAGCCCCGCGGCACTCCCGATCCGTGCCCCGCATCCCCCGCTCCTCTCGGAGCCCCGTGGTATTCCCGATTCATGTCCCTCATCCCCTGTTCTGCTTCACCCACAGTGGCCAGGCTGGGGAGAGGGATCCGAACCCCCTGGGAGTGGGCGCTGCTGTCCCATAAAGGGCAATTCCCAACCTCCCGGGGTGCTCGGGGCGGTACCGACCCAAAAGCAAGGAGCTGTTCCGGAGTCGGACTCGATCCTTGTGGGTTCCTTCTGACTCTGGAGATTCCATGACTCTAGAGATTCTACATACCGGGGTGTCAAGGCAATACGGGATGAGGCTGGAGAGGGAGGGGATCCGGGAGGATAAACATGGTATCTGTGGGTCTGCTTTTAGGAACATTATTGCACTGAAAGGCTCCTGATCCATGAGGGTGACCTGGAAATGTGGGTGCTTGGGAACTGGGGAGTGTGGGCAGGGACAGGAGAGCAGCAGGGCAGCAGGCTGGTGTTTGGGTGAGGATTGCCTTGGAATGGGATCCAGAGGCATCTGCTGTCCCTGCTGTCACCAGCACACTGAGCAGGGCACCTACACAGCATTTCTGGAGCTGGGAGGTTGAGCCATCCCGGTGTCAATGTGCTGTCTTCTCCCAAAGGAAAACTTGGAAAGCTCCTGCTCTGCCTCTCCCTTTCCCATTGATCTTCCCCTCCCTTCTCCAACTCCCCCAGGACAAGAGGGGTTGGGAGCGTTGTCTGGCTCTGCTTCCACATGGCTCTGTCTGGAAGCGGGTGAATTATTGCTGGATAAACCAGCGTGTTTGGCTGCCTTGAAAAGCACTTCCAGAGCAGTCCCAGACTACTTGGTCGGCACCGTTCACGTTGAAAGGTTTCACTGTCCAGGCTCCCTCCTCCATGGCTGGAGCCAACTGCAGATTCCACCAGCGCTACCAGCCCCAGGGCTGGGTTTCCATGGTGAATGCATTTGGGTTCTGCACCTCAAAGCCTGGAGTTTTTGGGAAGTTTTTAGCTGTGAGTGTCATGGTTTGTCCATCCTCTGGCTGCTGCCTTGGGGGGGACGAGCTGCCTGCCCAGCAGAGGGGCTTGAAAGGCCTCTGAGAGGCAGTGCCTTGGGGGCTGACCCCCCAGCTTTGTTCTCACACTGCTCTGGGCTCCAACACCCCTCTCGGGGGTGCTGAGGTGTGGGTCTGCCCTGGGACCTGTGTTTCCTCATGCCAGGACCTGTCCCTGCCATGCTGTGCCCCTTCCAAGCTCCTTCTGCTTGCTTTTACAAACCACAGTAAACCTGGTTTAATTTGCCAAGGTGCTGCTTCAACCCTTTTTTGTCAAACCCAAATGAAATGTTTTTACAGGGATTTTGCATTCGATGAGTTGCAAGTTGAACCTTCAAGTAAATGAAGTTTGTGTGTTTGGCCAGGACCTCACCCCCTCCCAGCCTTGTGTGTGTCACTGAGAGGCAAAAATCTTACTTAAAAAAACATTATTTAGGCTTTCCATGTGTTGCCTCACCTGCCTTTATAAAGAAAAGGGGTTTTTGAGTTTGTACCTTTGCCCTTCCTCAGGGTGCATCTGCCCAGCAAGGACATCTCCCGTGCCCCAGGAGCTGCGCTGCGCCCTTGGCCTCTGGAATGCTCTTTTCATTGATATTTTCTGGGAACAAAAATGCCTGCTTTGTATCCACTGCCCCTTTCTTTCCCCACGCAGAAGGGGAGGGAGAAAATGACTAAAATATTTTCTTGTAACAAAAGGCTGAGGGTGAATCTAGATCAGCCATTCTGATCCATTTCGGGCCAAATCTCCAGGGTTTTCAGCGGAGAAATTAAAACACTGGAGCTTTCTCTTTTCTTCAGAAGAACAAACAGGAGCGGTTACCACTTCCTCCAGCTCATAAACAAAACCAGCCCGACGTCTCCAGGAGAAACCCTGCCAAGAGACTTTCCTTCCTAATTGTTTGATATTTTTTCACTTCTGATTAGTATTCGGGAGTGCCTGGCACACAAGTGGGAAGTTTCAGGAACAGGCTGTAGATCTTGCTTCAAGCAAATCCTTTCCTCTTTTTTCCATCCTTTGCCCTCCTGTCTGTCCCCCTTACCCCCTCCCTCCCTGTTTTTTCCTGCTTTGTTTTCCCTCATTCTTCCAGGGCTGCTGGTGGCTTTTGGCCACCAAATCCATGGCAGGGGGTTGGAACTGGATGATCTTTAAGGTCCTTTCCAACCCAAACCATTCTGGGATTCTGTGAATCTCTGGGACTTGCTTTTCCATTTGAAGCTTTGCTGCACTTGCAGCTCTAAAGGCTTTTAATGACCTGCCCTTCTGCAGTTCCTTTGCTTCCAGGCTTTTTTCTGCTCTTGGGAAGGAGCCTTGGCTGGGCTGGCTGTAGGGGAATTCCCTTTCCCAGGAGGAAGGGGCAGGTTGGCATTTGGGTCAGGCTTGTAAAGGCTATAAAAGAATAAAGGGTGCAAGGGATGGGGCTGAAGTGGAGTTTTGCTGTACACAGTGAGATCTCCTCCATCAGCCCCAGCATCCTCTTAACTTTGTCTCCAGTAAAATTGTGAAAGGATGGAATCCTGGGAGTTCTGCGGGGCTGCTGGCTCTGTCGTGGGACAGTGACTCATTTGAGTCCCTAGGGAAACAGGGATAAGCAGCTTGTTTTCCTTTCACCTCCAACATCCTTCCCGAGGAGTCTGGCTGTGCCTGCTCCCAACGCTCCTGCCCGAGGGGATGAGCTGCTGCCCTCATCCCGCTTTTCCGAGTCGCTTTATTGTGCAGGGAAGCACTTTCCCACATCTCTAGTTTGTGGCTGCGTTTTCATGTGCAACATTGTGCTGAGTTTTGTTCTTGCATCATGTGCTGGAGATTAGGAAATCGGTAGCGATAATAAATATCGCTGAATGAGTGGGTGTGGGCAGGAGGGAGGGAGAAGAGTGATTTAAAGGGCAAGAGAACTGTGTGTTCCCCATGGGCACCACTCTCTGCAGGGATGAGCCAAACTTTTCTCTCCTCTTGTTGCAGGGGGCACCTGTGTGATAAAGTAACTCATTGGGAGTGTGGGGTTGGAAATGCTCCTCTGGGAAGCTTTGTGTGGGGCGTGTGTCCCCTGAGCATCCCACCTTCCCTGCCAAGGGTGGCCCAAAATTGCCTTCCAGCTGCCTCCAGCCCTGCTGGTGGGATGTCAGGGTGCAGGGTCCCCGTTAGCCATGTGCCGTTGTTTGGGATCAGCTCCGAAATGCCTCTGTGGAAACCAGTTTGGTGGGTGTCTGGTGTGTGCTCCTGCCCCTGGGAACACGCGCCTTCCACTCTGTGACTCAGCCTGAATTTCTTCATCATATAAACAACCACGGTGGCTCCGGCTTTTCTCACGCTTTCCCTGCCTGGTTTCCAAGGATTTTATAAACCACTGCCTCACTGGGGCTGCTACCCCTCTGGGCAGGCAGGTAAAGTGGTGTTTCCTTCTGATTCATTATCCAAGAGGGGAAACTGAGGCTCTGGAGGATGAAGTGACTTATCCCAACTCATGTAGGGAATCGTGGAGATGGTGCCACCTGTCTTGGCATGGCTGAGCTGGTGCCTCTGTTCCTATCATCTGCCCCATGCTGTGTTTGGGACAGAGGGGCAGAGCCATGACCTTGTGTTGCTCTTCCTGGTTTTGAGGAGAGCACAGAGGTGTCTCTGGATGCAGCTTTCCCATTTCCATGAGCCCTGTAGCTGCTGGGGAAGGGGATCCCAGGAAAGGTGCTGCAGGAGCTGTGTTTGGGGGGCAGGTCCTCCCAGAGCTCCGTGCCCAGCTGGCTACAGGGCAGTGTCTGAGCAGCCTGAAGCCGGTGTGAGGGATATTCCTGTGGGGCAGGAAGATATTATCCCCTTTTTACAGACGGGAAGGGCGGCTCACACAGCACAGGAGGATTAGGGCTGGGATTTTCTAAAGCCTCCTGGTTAAGAAGACTGGGACTCGCAAGTCACTTAAGTTGCTCAAGAGCCCATGTGTGAAATTCCTGGCTGGAGTGGGATAATGAGCTCAGGGTCTATGACAGTCTAGTACATCCCAGCTCTCCAGAAGCAAATCAATGATTGGGAACCCCTTAAAATATTTTTGGAGCATAGCTTCTTTTTCCTTGAGTCTTACCTGGTGACATTTCCATTTTTGGATTGTTTCCTGATGTTTGCCATGTGACTGAGCTGGGATGGGGTGGGAGAGGCTTGGGAGAAGCCCTGGGATGGGGGTGATAAGCAAATCTTTGAAAGCAAAGTTCAGGCAAATGTCTGAGCAGGTGGGGAGCAGGTTCCTCTCAGTGGTGACACATCTTGGAGGCAAAGGAGCAGCTCTGGAGCTCTGTGTTTGCAGGGCTTTGGGGGGCACCTGCCCTTGTCTTTGCTGGGCAGTCTCTTCTTGCTCTGCCGTAGCTGGTGCTCAGCTGTTCTCACTGAAGGTTTGCATTCTGTGGGTGCTACTTTTGAATCCCCTGCATTTTTCCATGTGAAAATGCACCTTTTCCCTTGCAGGATGGCTGTATGATATCTTTCACAGCTGCTTTGTGTTCAAACTGCCCCAAACTGCTGAATTGAGACATCAGAGCTGTGTGTGCAACTTTATGATAAAGGAAACCTGAAGTCAGTTTTTAGCACAGGCTGGTTTTCCAGCTGGGCTATGGGAATGGCTGGCTGTGGAGCTGGACACAGGCAGTGCTGTGTGGCTGTGGCTTCCCTTCTGTCCCAGGCAGTGCTGAGGATGGGAATGGTCTGACTTGTCATGTCTGAGGAGGGAGAGTTTGATGTTTTCTTTTGTAGTCTTTTGGAATTGGGTGAGAGGAAACAGCTGTTGCTGGATATCTGGGAAATAATTCCAATTTATACAGTTAAAACCCCAAAGGGGTAGGGGCAGAGGAGTCTGAAGGCAGGAGGGTGAGGCACCAGTGCTGCTGGGACATCTCCTGATTGGGCACTTGGGTAAAGCTCTGCCTGGGCATTTTGTGCTGATGGTTTTTGGCATCTCTTCCAGCACTTGGTAGAGTGAGCTCTGTGCTGACCTCCCCTTCTTGGCCAGGACTTGGCCGGATGCTCATAAAACCTGCTTTCTCTAACTCCCCAAACTTATTCCAAGAGGCTTTGGCTGGTTTGGGGAGGTGTGAGCATTTGCAAGACAACAGGATGTGATGTTCAGTAGCTGAGGGTAACTCCCCCCGCCTCCAGTCCTGCCCAGCAGCTCACCCAACCCCATCCTCATGTGCAGAAGGGATCCCAGTTGCATCCCAGTTGCATCCTGCTTCCCTGGAGTGAGGGCAGAGGGAGAGGTTTTGGAAATGCATCTGACAAACCACTCCTTTTTAAGTGAGCTGAGGCCTGCCAAGAGCATCCTTGTTAGGATGCTGGTGCAGAGAGGCTCTGTTGGTCTCCATGGCATCCCAAGGCCAGGACCAGGAGCTGGGAGACCACAGATGTGCTGTTCACAGAGGGGTGGTGCTGGGAAGCTCAAGGTCAGGAGAATGGCACCTGGAAAGGGATTTCACCAGAAAACTCCCTTAGAGCAGGACCCTGCTGTGTTGATCCCTCCCTTGGTCCATCTCCAGCCCTGAGTGGCAAACATCTGATCAGGGGGATCACTTCTTTTTTTTTTTTTTTAGCTGATTATCTGCAGTCTGACCTCAAAATGGCATGTGAGGGTTGAGCCTCGCTGGGGAGTGGGTGAGGGCAGCAGCAGGGAGTTTCTGTGCTGGAGGGTTTCTTGCCCAGGTGCCTCTGGGTCCCTGCTGGGGGGAGCCCTGGCTCATAAAGCAGTGCTAACAGAGGATTAATGGTTAATCGGTTGTTCATGGCAGGTTATAAACAACCTGCCGGGCTCTTTAACACCTTTTGCTGATGTGCTCCCTGCCCTTCATGGCACATTCCTGTCTGCCTGATGCAGCCTTGTAACCCTGATTAATCACTTGCTAGCTCCTGTTGGGAATGTGGCATGGATGGTGCCCAGGTCTCCAAACTCCCTGTGGGACCTTGGAGAGCCCAGCAGGGCACGGGATGGAGAGGGAGGACCTGCAGACCCTTGTGCAGGTGCTGTGCCCTCCCCATGCTCTGCTCTTCCTGGGAACGGAGATGATTCTGGGAGAGGTTTTAGGGTGTCAACCAGCACCTCAAAGGGCAGGTGTGCAGAAGGCCTTTGGTTGGCCCCACTGAGATGGGGATCCAGTGCTGAACGTTTCTGGATCCATCAAGCTGATGTAGGAGCAGACCCTGCCCCAGGGTGGAGCTCCCACCTCCCTGGCCCTACACAACTCCCTGCCTGGCAGAGGAGAAACCTCTTGGGTTTAGAGCTCCTGGCATTTGGGACACGGCGTGTGCCCTTCCTGGGGGCTGCGGGGAGCTCGCCTGGCTGAGCAAACAGGGCTGGGATATTACCTGTCTGTCCACCTGTCAGCGCTGCTCTGCAGCTCCGTTTCATCTCCGGCTCTGGAATTCCCCCTGCAGTTTCTGCCTCCCCCTTGCTGCCCCCTTCCCACGATCAGGTAATTAAATATTGTCTGAGCCCGTCACTTAATGACCCACTTGTTTGCCAAGGGGAGATAACCCAGTGTTTGCTCACTGCAGACCAAGGACGTGGGCAGCTCCTGCCCAGACAGGGCCAGTCCCTTGGCCATGGGGCGTGTGTGACATCTGGCTGTGCTGGCAGAGCCCTTCCCATGGGGCAGGGCTGGCACCTGTGGCCGGTGCTTGAAAGGGACGAGGCTGGAGCAACCTCTGCCCTTTGCACGTGTTCCTGCTATGATTAGTTAAATACCAACCTTGCTGTGTCTTTGGAAAGCTTGGTCGAAGGAAAGGTCTGGCCGTAAAAGGACGTTCCAATTTTTATACTTTTATGTTTCCCACTTTTTTTTTCCCTTGCTCATTCTAAGGTTCTGTATGAATTTCAGTGGTTTTTTGCTGAAGCTTGAGGCTGTTGGTAGGTGCTCACCCAAGCCTAGGACAGGAGAGCTGACCAAGTGCTGGTGTCCCCCTGTCCATGCTGGGCTGGGAGTGGAGGCACAGTTGGCTCGGGATGGAGGAAGCACAGACCAAACATCCATCATGGAATGGTTTCTGTTGGAAGGGGCCTTAAATCATCCAGTTCAACCCCCTGCCATGGGCAGGGACACCTTCCACTGGCCCAGGTTGCTCCAAGCCCCGTCCAACCTAGCCTGGGACACTTCCAGGGATGGGGCAGCCACAGCTTCTCTGGGCAAGGCTGGGGAGTCCTGGGCTTTGCTGTGTGTCATTGTGTGCCAAGGTTGGAGCAGGTGCCCTGGAAGCTGCCAGGTCTGGTGGGAGACTTGTCCCTCCCAGCCCCATCTCTGCCCTGCAGGGAAGGTCTGTGGTTTGTCCGCTCATGTGAAGTGGTCCCACAGCCACATCTTTGCTTTGTGAAACAGTGGTGGGGCTCTCTTAGCCGAGTGTGCCCTCATGGAGCCATTCTGAGTCACCCAGGATGGGGCAGGAGATGTGGGGGGTGTGCCAGCAGAGCCCAGCTTGCCTTCCTGTGCCCAGTGGATGCTGGGGAGGAAAAAGATGCCCAAGGACTCCATCAGCCTGAAAGCCTGTCCTATTTTTTTTTTGCTGTGGCACTCAGGTCTTTGCCAGGGTTTAAGCTGAAGGTGGGTCTGAGATGAAAGGGAGCCGCCCCACCTGGGGCACACCTGGAGCACAGCTGTCCCCTCCCAACCCTTTATGGCCCGTTTGTGGTGCCGCGGGTGATAAGACTCACCTGGGGGAAGGTGCAGGGTTGCTGTGCCCCTCGTCCCTTCCCCACACCCGGGGGGGCTGGGTCAGGTGCCCCTGGCTCTGTTTTACCCTGGAGAACGTTGTGCTTGAAGCACAAAGAGGCTTAAGCGAACAGGCAAGTCGGGCTTGAAATCCCAGGAGCTCTGAGCTCAGTCCACACAGCCTGCCCAGGAGGTGGAGTTTCCCCTGCAAAAGGCGTTCTGGGATCCTCTGGGATGATGAAGCCATATGTCAGTGTTGGATTTAATACTTATTTAAGGCTGTCTGTGAAAGCCAACTTTCTTAAGCCAGAAACAAGTTGTCTAGTGGAAAGCTCAGAAGGAAGAAAACTCCCAAACTGTGATTTCTGGATTCTCTTTAATTTTAGGGATTAGGAGTCCAATTTCTGCCTTTCTCCAAGTTACCATGAGTGTGTTATAAATTAAAGTTGCTGCGGAGCAAATGCTGCTGCCAGAGCTCTGGAAGCCTGGATGCTGCTTGGCTGCAGATGTCCTTGCTTCACCTTTCCACAGCACAGGCAGAAAACGCTTACACTTGGCCAGAGAAAGGAGTGTCAACAGTGAAACACTGAGAGGGTGCCCTGTGAAAGCCATCACGTAGCTGGGCCCTGCTCTGCTCACTTGGGCTGGGCTTGGATGGGCTCAGTGTGGGGACCTGGAGCTGTGTCTGTGTGGTAACACGACCCTGAAGTTCCAAAAGCCAGAAAGCAAATAAAAGGGGATATAATCGAAATTTGCTTCGTGTTCAAATCTCAGGATTGTTTTATGTTTTTAAATAGTCCTGATTTTCAAAGAGCACGGAGCCTGAGGAGTGATACAACTGTTATGTGCTGATGCTGTCCTCCCATGCCTGGGGAATCCTGCTACTGATGTTGGGTTATCCTGGAGATCCTTAATTAAGATTAGTTTAAGTAAGAGCTGCTTCTGCTGAAGTTGGCAGCACGTGAACTTCCCTTTCATACACCACAAGCTTAAAAGCTGTTTGGAAGGACTTTTGAAGGATTCAGCAGAGGTGCTGCCTGTTTTGGGATGAGGCACCACGTCCCATCAGAGGGGCTGTAACCTCTTCACCATCCCAAGCAGGCGCTGCCAGTGCTGGGTTCTTGCTTGCTTATGTGGGCACCATTGAAGGCTGCAGGTTTGATCCAGCCTAACCACAACCTTTCTCCCCAGGTCTCTCTTGAGGTATTTTTTTCATTATTTTTTTTAGTAGATCCTGTCTGGGGCTGTTTGAGAGGATTAGGGTCCCCAAGAGCTCCGCTGCGGTGTGGGACGGCGGCGAGGCTTGGCTTACCTCTAATGGCTCATTACTGGGGGCAGAGAGATTTGGGGGCTGCTCTCACCCTCGGCCACGTGAGCAGCCTGGCTGGCACTGTATGATTAAATTAGTTTCTAGGAGAACAAATCCCGGATTAGTGGAGCCATTTGCCATGCTGAAAGTGGAGCCCTGCTAATTAGGTTTATGTAACGGCGCTCGGTAATCGGGCAGGGGCGCGGGGGCGGCTGCAGTGGTTAATTGGGAAGCATGCTAGGGTCTCTGGTGGCCTTTGGAGCTGCTGAAGTCTGGGCTGAACTTCTGCAAATTAAAAAAAAAAGAGAGATTAAAAATAGCATTGCAGAGCATCGCTTCTGGAAGTGTTGAGAAATGTTGTGCTTGAGCCATCGAGCTCCTGCTGTTTTCTGCTTGTGGCTGAGACTGGGGATGTCACAGAATCACAGGGTACCCTGAGCTGGAGAGAACTCACAAGGATCATCCAACTCTTGGCCCTGTGCAGGGCAACCCCAAGAATCCCACCATGTTCCTGATGTTTTGTCTTGTATCACAGACACTTTTTCCTGGGGCCCTTGGGAGAGCAGAGGCTGCGGCTCCCTGGCCTTGCTGTCCCTGCTCAGCATCACCTCCTGTGCCTCTCTCACAGGAATAGGTGTCTGCACCAGAGAGCATCTGAGTGGTTATCCCTCCAGGAGCGAGGTCTGGCCTTTGCTGGAGCCCAGATATTGTCAGATCCCATGGGAGATGCTGTTTCCCATCTGGATAGGCAGCACCTGGATGGCCTCACCAGCCTGGTGCCTCCTGTCAAACAAACTCCAAGGCTAAGACATCCCAGGGACATGCAGATTAAATCCCTGCAGCAATGGGACTTTTCTTCTAGCTGTGCTGGATTTGTGAATTTCCCCTTTGCCTCCCCAGCTGGTGTTCCCCTCCTCTGCCTGCGAAGGAGGGTGACACAAAGGGACATTGTTGGTGTTGTGATGACAGGAGAAGTCACTGGCCCCGTGACACTCGGTGGGATCCAGAGTGAGAGCCTGAGCTGCTGCTTCTGTGGAGAGGTGGGATGGATGTTGTCAGCCCTGTCCAACCTGGCCTTGGACACTCCCAGGGCTGGAGCAGCCACAGCTCCTCTGGGCACCCTGTGCCAGGGGCTGCCCACCCTCACAGGGAAGAATTTCCTCCTGTGAGGGAGAGTTGGGGTGCAGGGACCTCTGCAGCCCTGAGCCTTCCCCATGGGAGTGCTGGTGGTTCATCCTCCTTCTCTGTTGGCATTTCCTCCCTTGGATCCAGCCCTAAGCCCAGCTGATGGAGTCGGTCACAGCAGGGACTGCTCAGCTCCAGCTCCCTGTGGCACAGCAGTGACCCTGCATCCTGGGGGGAGACAATCCCTGGGGGCAGGTGGTGTCCTGGGAGCACACTGGGGCTGTTCCCATCCTACAGGCTTTTCCTGCTCCTCTGACTCCCTGCACATCCCTCCTCTGCTGCTCCCTGTGTCCAGCCCACCACCGATAGTGCTGCCGAGCTTTGATCTGCTCCCAGTGATTAAATTCGTATCATCCAGACTGACAGCTTAATATTCCTCAGCCAGGCCGTGCTAAATTAGTTGTGTCTGTCTTGCCAAAGCTGCAGAAATGTTTTCTGACAGCTACATGCACTTGGTACTTTTTTTTTTTCCATTTTTTTCCTTTTTCTCAGTGTACAGTAGGGGTTGTCTTTACTCTGTTTGGGTCATCCTTCCTCGAGTTTCCCATAAGCTGCTGGAGCCACTTTGTGCCTGCTGAGTGGAAACAGCTGCCCTGGAGCTCAGGGCTGGGATCTGCACGGGATCAGCCTGGTGCTTCCATGCAAAAATTGTGTCCTCAAGTTTTTACATTTATATCCCGTGTATGTTTCGGTTTAGGTTGAATTTTTGTGTTGGGAAAGTGATGTGCTGGCTGAGTTCAGTCTAAATCTCCCTGTGCCCAGAGGGCTCCTCAGCACTGGTGGTTGTGCTCAGGCTGGTTGGCCCTGGCTCATGTCATGTAATAATGGCCATGGGTCTGTGGTGGTGGAGTTGTGTTAGAGCCTCTAATTCAGCACCAGCAGCCCTTCAAGCCCCGGGAACCACCCTTGGGAAGGGAGAGCTGGGGGTGTTCAACCTGGAGAAGGCTCTGGGGAGACCTGAGAACCCCTTCCAGTGCCTAAAGGGGCTTCAAGAGAGCTGGAGAGGGACTTTGGGGAAGGGGCTGGAGTGACAGGACACAGAGAATGGCTTTCTGCTGGCAGAGGGCAGGGTTGGATGGGATACTGGGAAGAAATTCTTCGCTGTGAGGGTGGGGAGGCCCTGGCACAGGCTGCCCAGAGAAGCTGTGCTCCAGGAATCAGCATCACTTGGCAGTGGCCATCCCACATCCAAACCCAGAGGTTGGAGAAAAGAGGGCTGTCCCCAGGGAGCAGCTCAGCAGGACAAGTCTCTTCCCTTGTTGGCAGAAGTAGCCAAACTTGGGCTTTTTGGGATTCCTTGGGACAGGTGATGCCCTTCCTCTCCCTGTGGATGCTCCAAGCCTGGCTTCCTGCCGTTTTTGGGGTGAAACACAGCACTTTGCTGGTTCCTGAGCCAGCGGAGGAGGAGAAGTTACACTGTCTTGGGTGAGGATCTGCCGGCAGCAAATCAATTCCACAGCGTTGGATTTGGGTACCAAACCTTCTCCCAGGACCGGGACAGCTTCTCCCTGCCTCTTCCAAAACTGGACAGCACTTCTGGATTTTCACATGGATGACATCAAACTGGGGTGATGGATGAGACAAGGGGCATCCCCTTGTGCAAGAGGCTGCTGTGGGCTGGATCAGAGAGGGGAAGTAAGATGAGATCCACTTTTAACTAACTCTTTTCAGCCAACTTGGAGAAAGTGTTCCCTTGCCAAGAGCTTAAAGAAGGAAAAAAAAACCACCACCCTTCATAATTGCCATATTTAGAGGAAGGAATTCTAAATAAAAAGTTAATCTCCTCCAAGGATTAGCAAAGCATGCGGCGTCTTGTCAGATGTGGAAGCAAAGCGGAGGCCTTAATTTTTTAAGACAAGAGGGATGTTTCTGTTGGAGCCTGTCTCTGCCACGTGCTGGCCAGGAGATCCCTCATCCCGTGTGAGGAGGACGAGCTGCTGCTCTCGGGCTGTGCGTGGTTGTGGTGCCCAGCAGCCTTGTGAATGGGTGAAGAGCCTCCTTCAGCGCCAGCTCTTCTGTGGAAATCACTTATTTTGGGAGAGAATTCCTCGTATGACGTGGAAGATGTTGAGATGCTGCTCTTCTGTCTCCTTGGAAAGGGATGTGGCTTCAGCATCCTTTCATCCCCGGGGAAGAAGTGCTTCGTGCATCCTCTGCAGCTTTGGGAGGTGCTGGCCTTGGCAGCTGAGCTCTGATGACACCAGTAAGGTTTGGCTTTGGCAGGACCTGAGCGCACAGAGTCATTAGTGGCTGTTAATTGCGGTGGTAGGTCTGGGAGTTGAGCACCTTTGGTGCCTGGACAGGGATGTGTGGAATTAGAAGTTCCTGTTCCCAAGTGAGGGAGCTCTGGTGAAACTCCCGTGTCTCCCGGGCTGGCAGGGATGTGTTCCAGCACAGGACTGGGGGAGCTGCCGTGTTTTCTCCATGCCCTGCAAAAAAGCAGGGACTTTGTAGGTTTGGTTCCTTTGTCCCTGTGTTTGTTTGCAGTTTGTCCATTATCTGCTCCATCTTTGCTTCACCACTGACAGAGGAATATGCAAACCCCGGGCATGGCTTTTGAAGTGTGGATGCAAATCCAGCTGTGGTTGATGTGGGGGTGTTGTCTCCACCATGCAGGGGGCCAGGTCTGCCAGCCTGGCATCCCAGGCACTCAAACCCTCAGGGCTGGTGTTGGGAGGCATCCACAGGAAAGGATGTTTTCCACCAGTTGACACCTCTCCAGCCTTGCATTCCAGCTGGGACAGGCAGTCCTTTCCTGTTATCACAGAATCATGGAATGGTTTGGGTTGGAAGGGACCCTAAACCTCATCCAGTCCCACCCCTGCCACGGGCAGGGACACCTTCCACTAGTCCAGGTTGCTCCAAGCCCCGTCCACCCTGGCCTTGG
>JAWWTY010000038.1:1447451-1461865 GCA_035222235.1 Margarornis squamiger
ATCTGGGGCCGCGGGAGCGGCGCCTGCGCGGGGCGGGGCGCGGCGCGCGCGGGTACTTAAGGGCCGGCGGCGGCCGGGAGCGGCAGTTCGGGAGCGGGCGGCGGCGGGCGCGGGTCGGGCTGCGGGGAGGGGGGCGCGGCAGGTACGGACAGGCAGATGTGCGGTTGGGCGAGGGAGGCGCGCAGATGTTCCTGGAATTCCCAAGCCGGATGCGAACAGGATGGGGCGGGGGGGAGCTTGCCAAGAGCTTGACATAGCGAGAGGATCGTGTTCTGCCCTTCCCAGGGCTGCGAGGGGCTGCGGGGAGCTCGGGAGTGCTGCCTCTGGGAGGTGCAGGATGAGCCCTGGGCAGCAGAGGGTCCCACAGCTCAGCACCCGCACTGAGTTCATCCCCCAGCCCCAGCCCCAGCATCTCTCATACCTCTGCTCTTTTATCCCCTGCAGCTTCTCCTCTTGGTTTTCGTGCTGTTTTTCCAGGAAAACCAGCTGTGCTCATGCAAACTAAGTGGGGCTGCCAAGCGGGTTGTGTTGCCGCAGAGCCCTTCTCCTGTTATCATTGCTACGGTTCCTGAACCCTCGTGAGCCAGGGCTGTCCTGCAGTGGGAAGATGTGTCGTGGCCATGCCTCCCTGTGCCCTGTTCCGATGGGTTCTGCTCAGATTATCCTCACTCTCGAGGCGTGTGATGGATTTCAGGCAGCTGGGTGCCTGGAAGTGATGCTCTGGCTCATCCCTGCTTGTGTGGGGCCAGCACCAAATGAATTAGCAAAGTGGGGAGCAAAGTGTACCGTGATGGAAATCCCGTAGGCAGAAGGATCTGTTCTGCTTTCCCCCTCGGGTGTCGCTCCCATGCACGGTGTTCCTTCACGGACCCCTGTGGGTACAGGGCTGCAGGGAAGGGTTCAGCCAGAGCCTGTGCTCCAGAGAGTTTTCCTTAGTACCTCAGGGAGCCTGTTCGAGGTCCCTGCCAAGAATTCAACATCTGCACAATTGATACTTGGCAGGAAATTTTAAAATTCATGTGAGTTCCCTGAGGTGAGGAGGAAAAGTGCCTGGATCTGCAGATCCATCTCCACTCTGTCCCTGGGCCAGGATGGAGCAGGAGTGAAGTTCCTAAGCCTGAGGGATGTGGGACAGTGACACCTCAGGATGATCTGACTTTTGGGCGTGTTTCTGCCTTGTGGGCTGGAGTTTTTCTACATTTCCAGCAGTGACAGTGTATTCCAGTGCCTGAAGGATATCAAATGCTGCTGAAATCACCAGCTCAGGGCATGGGAGCTGGTGCAAGGGGCTCCAGCAGGGATGGTGAGGCATCTGTGACTTGATGAGACATCCTGGACATACCGATGGGTCCTGCTGTATGGGCTGATCTGTGCTCTCCTCCTGCCAGATGGCTCCTGACCCAAGCCCCTGGGGATTCCCAGACAGGGATGGGGCTCGCTCTGCCCCTTCACCCCAGCCCAGGGCTCTGCTCAGGAAACAGGATCAGGTGCTGTTACCTGCCATCACTTCTGCGTGCAAACAGAGGCAAGGGAAGCCAGCCTGGTGACCAGGACCAACTGTGGTGGCATCTCGGGCTCCTTGTGCAGGTTTGCTGAGGGTCTGGGAGCGGTGTGGGATGCCAGGAGCTCAGCCAGGCTCTTCCCAGCAGCTGCAGCATCTTTAAGACCCCCCATGCTCCAGCCATGGGGCTGTCGGCCAAGACGGGCTCCTGGGTGTTGCAAAGCAGATGTTCACAGACCGCAGAGCTGTCCCCTCTGTCCAGCGTGGAACTTCCTTCCCGGATCGTTGATTCCCGAGACTTCAAATGAAAAAAGCAGCTTGGTCTGTTGTTATCTTGGCCTTAAAAATCCTCCATCTCCAGCACAGCTGGTAAACACCTCCTGTGTGCAAGAGGCAACGCTGTTGCTTGGTTGATCCCATGCAGGGCTTGGGATAACCACCCTGCTCCTGGCCACACACCTGCCCGGGGTGGCAGGTGGGTTTGCTGCCACCATCAGCTGGAGATGGTTGGGGAGATAATGCTCCCTAAAAGGAAAAGAAAGAGCAGAACTGGTTGGACAGAGAGTGCAGAGCTGAGGGTAAGCAGCAGGTGCTGGGGGAGCCTGACAGGCCACCACTGAGTGACAGCTCAGGGAGCCTCAGCCCGATCCAAAGGTGTGGAGAGTGAAACTCCATCCTGAGATGTGTTCTCCACTTGTGGGGTGGAGGCAAGAACAGGCTCTTCCCTGTGCTCTCCCAACATGGAGGTGGACATTGCTGCCAGCTTTCTGTGCTCCTCGTGCCACTCGTGTGAGCAACTCGTGTGAGCAATTTGGCCACCACAGCCCACGGTGACCCACGTGCCAGGATAAACAGAGGCAAAGGACTTGCCGGGTCTGCTGATGACTTTTCCAGCAGTAATTAACTGGGACACAGTAAAAGCCTGAGGGCTTTTGCCATTTTTGGGCTGCCCAGCAGTTTCCAGGCTCTTTCTCTCATCCTGGCTGGTGGTACCCCTTTGCTGGTCTGATCCAAGGATATTTCAGCACATCAGTGGCACTTGCTTATCATTTTTGTGGCAGCAGGAGACACAGGTGCTTTCATTTCCCCACGTCCACCGCTCTTGGAGCCTGTGGATATGGGTAACTCAATCCCAAAGAGGATGAGAAAACCCACAGGAGCTCTTTGGTCTATAAATGAGGGACCCCCCTGTCCCCAGGGCACTGCTGGTGGGGTGTCGGAGGTGTTTGGGCTAACCCCCTTCCCTGGAGAGGTGGGAGTGAAGGGACAGCATCCCCTTTGTCCTCCTCTTGGGCTCCAGAGGAGATGTGAGCAGGGGATCGTACCCTCCAGGAAAAATCCTCTTTCCCTTGACCGAACCGCAGGGAACTCACTGAACTCGTGACTTGGATGGATCAACAGGACTTGTGGGTTTTCCTTCTTTGCCTCTCGCTTGCCTTCCCAGCGTCTGCCTGTCCTGCTGGGCTCGTATTTTGGGTAAACCCCAAGAACACCGAGTTTACTTTGAGGAATGTCCCCCTGGGTGGACCGGCCTGGAGGAGTTTGGTGGCCAGAGGGAACTGAGCCTCCCTGTTCTCCAGGCTTGTTTGAAGGTTTTGTGGTCAACACCAGGGCTGCCCACAAGGACCTGGGGATGTTTGGTGTGAGATCATCTGGCTGCTTATTTAGGGACCACCAGTGAGTTGCTGAGCACCTCAGGAACCAGGCTGTGGCTGCCTTTTGATATCAAAAGATATCCTAAAGGCAAATATTGAGAAATTTTGGGTGGGGGGAGCTGGAATGGGCATTTCTGGGGTGCTGGGAGCCACCGTGCCGGCTGCAGCCGTGGTGAAACGCTTGATGTATTCCAGTGGGTGGCACATGAAAGGTGTGGAGAGGTCATTAATTGTGGACCTGGAGCCCCTGGCTGGCTCTGGGAGACCACCAGAACTCCGTGGGGTGTTTGGCGTTTGGACAGAGCAGCACATATTCGTCCTCCTCCCTTCATCTTTAAATACCACCCTGCAGATTTCAAGGAAAAAATAAATCCACTTAAAATGGCATCATTTTGTGGTGCCTTGAGGACTATTTATATTTTTATTGCTCCCACAATTTTACAGAATAGCCTTTTTCATGAAAACATGTGTGTGTGCAATTAACCCAGCCACCATCTTCAGAGAGCAATTCCATAGCTGGGTGTCGGGCAGGCGCACACGGTGCTGGGATCCGACTGCCACTGTCCCTTCACGGGGCTCTCCCGGGCCAGCTCCAGGCTGATCTCAAATTTTTCATCCTAACTCAGTTTTGGAGGCTGTGGTGGAGGCTGTAAGCTTGGTTGGAAGAGTTATTCTCTCCTGGACATCCTACAATGTCAGAGGAAAGGGCATTTCTCGGTGATGAGCTAAGGTAAAAGTGCAGAGGGTTGGGGCACGGAGCGAACCAGATGGATTTCCTGCCTGTGAGGTCTTTGCCTGTAGGTTTAAGGCTAGAGGGTGGATTTTGGTGTTGCCCAGCCCCTGCTGTAGCACAGCTCTGGGGCTGGGCCCAGCTCTCTGCTGGCACATTTGCCTCTCCCATCCCTGTGGGAAACGAACCAAATCTCTCAACTTCCGACTGAAACATAAGATGTGAGATAAGGATTTACTGGAAGGCTCCCGTTGCCAAATAGCCTGGAGACCCTTTCCTTCCTCCTCTGAACAAGAGCAGGAGGTGTTACCTGCATCTCTGGGTGGTGCTGGACTTGACATGTTCTGGTCTGAGGTGAGATTTACACCTTCATCACAATAACAACAACCTTGAATGATGTACAAACACTGCCTTGTGCCAGGTGTCTTCTGGCAGCTCCTAAACCTCCTCCTCCAGATGCTTGTGGGTACCACAGCAGGATCTCAGGAGAAAAGGCACTAAAATGGTGACTTCTCAGAGACGAACCACCTTTGTTCTGAAAATCACTGAACCCTCACTGGATCAACACCTTGAGCCACACTCATGGTCACATTTGGTGTTTTGATGCTGCTCCTCTGCTCCTTCCCACATCCCCCTGGCCATGCCTGTGGCTCAGCTGGGCAGAGGGGACCCTATGCAAGACCCAGCTTCTCCTCTTCCATAACGACCCACCCAGAGACATGGTGGGTCTTGTGGTGGGTATTTCTTCACTCCCAGCTACAAACCATCCTTCACAGCTTCAGTGCTGAGCTGGTGACACCTCCTTGGCACCAGGCATGTGGCAGAGGCGAGCGGGGACCCCACGAGGGGTGGGCAGAGGCCTGAGCCTGGCTGTGCTCTCTAATATCTGTGCTCTAAATACAAATGGAGCAGGCTCCAGCTACAGAATGTTTGTCTTGGAGATTAAATCTGGAGAGCCTCCGGTCTCCAAGTCCATGCCGGGAAGAGAGGGGCGAGGAGGGAGGGGAGCCCAGCCCTGCAGGGGCACACACCTTGTTAACCCTCTGAAAGCTGCCAGCTTGAGAATGAAGTGCAGGTAGAGGGAGAAGGGGTGGGGAAACCTGGGGCTCTGAAACAGCCCTAGAGGGGTTGGCACAGCCTGAATCGCTGCACCTGCTCGTGAAGTTTATGCAGGCAGGAATCTTTCTGTGCTCCTTCTGCATGGTGGAGAGCAGTGTGGGAGCAGTGATGCTACAGCCAGGATGATTCCTTCTGCAAGTGCAGAGCACAGAATTACAGAGTGGTTTGGGTTGGAAGGGACCTTAAAGATCATCTTGTTCCAGCTCCTCTCCTGTGGAGAGGGATACCTTCCACTAGACCAGGTTGTTCTAAGCTGTGTCCAACCTGTGCCTGTTCAGAGGGCTGGGTCCTGCTGCATCCCAGCCCATGCTCTCCTGGCTGCCCAGCATTGCTTGGACCTTCCCCAGCAGGTGGAAGTGGCTTCTCCCCTAGCATGTCCTGGACCCCTGGGTGGCTCAGAGCATCTGAGCTGCAGCCCAACCTCCTCCTGCCCTGAGCAAGCCTCGTGCTCGGGTTGCCTCTTAAGTGCAGGTGCCCAGGGCAGGCAGGAGGGAGGGGAAGCATCTCCTGTGTGCTGTTCCCAAACACTCCAGCCCATGCACAGTGAGTGCTCCAAGTGTTCCTGCAGTGCTCAGGGCTGGGCTGCAGTGCTGGGTTAGAGAAGGGATCGTGCTCGGTGCCCACTTGCTTCTGGCACTTCTGAACCAGGTAGGCTGTGTTTATCCTGGGGCTTGGCCCTGGTTGCTGTCAGCTGGGGCTCAGCCAGCACTGCAGTCAGCCTGAGATATATATTACTTAAAGACTGTTGAGAGGCCAAGCCTGCTCCTTGTGCTGATGAAAAACGTGGCTTTGAGCAGTTTTACCTAGTGTGAACTGGTGGGGCTGTGCCAGTGAGCATGTGGGAGCTGGGGGGTGCACCCCTTCCTCTGGGGGGTGTGAGGGTGGGTTCAGCATCACCATCTTCAGGGTGAGGCTTTAAGGAGCCTTGAATGGCTGGAGGCTGGAGCTGGTGGGTCTCCCCCTGGCCACAAGGTGGGTGAAGGGATGCAGCTGGGGGTAGCTGTCTAGTTTTCCCCCCTTATTTTTGTTGCTTGAAGTATTTGGCTGTTTTTAGCATTTAGTGGGGTGGGGATCTGTCTCCTAAGTGACTGTCTGGTCCAGGTTTTGGAATGGGGACAATTTGCAGAAGAAGGACCATAAAGCTGGCAAAGCACGAGGGCTGTTCCCCACACGACTCCTTTCACTGGGTCCTTCCTTGCCCTCAGCAACCCAAGATGTGGGATGGGTTAGCTGGATTGTACATGGATCTCCATCAGTAAGGGATGTGTTTTCACCCATCCTCTCTGGCTATGTATCCAAAGGTCTCCAGCTCCTCTGAGCACCCTCTAGATGTTGGGCCAACCTCTCCTCCAGCTTCTGCATCCCAACTGGGAGGGAAAACCCAAGGGGCTCAGGGCTTGGTGGCTGGTCGGCTCTGCTCCTCCAGCCCTTGGCTGGGCAGAGTCCTCTTATTTAATCTAAAAGGAAAAATTTAATTAAATGAGATGTAGATCTCATCCACCGGGAGTTCTCCTTGTGGGCACCATGCCCTGGATCGTGGCCAAGGCAACAAAGGGAGCTGGGGGAGGAGGAGGGTGGAGGGAGGAAGGCTGGGCAGTGCTGGCCTCCTTTCACTTGCCTCCAGCACTGGCCATGTTTTCCCTTCACCTGCCCTAAGAATGGGGCTGGGGTGAAGCTGTTCAGCCCTTCCCAAACCCCACCTTGGTGGGCTTCAACCATAAACCCACAGCCAGGAAGATGGAGGGAGCACAGAAGTGGGTGTAGCTTGGAAAAAAATCAGATTTTGTGCCTGCAATCATTTTATTATCCCATGAAAATATCTTCCTTGGAAGCTTTCTTCGCTGTAGACTTGCTTTGGCTGTCTTGAGCACTGGGAACTGGGAGCAGAGAGCTGAAAGGTGTCGGGAAGGTGAATGGGCAGGGCTGCACTGGGACCTGCTGGGGATGGAGGGATGGGGGGTGGAGCAGCATCACCCAACTTTCTTCCTCCTCAAATCAAAGCGATGATGTTGGGGACTAAGACTCATTTTTGGGAGCAGGAGAGGCCCTAACCTGGGATGGACGTGGCAGGACCTCCTTGAGCTGCAGCGTGAGCAGCTTTCCTGCAGGAAACACCCTGGCTCCGGCAGGGAGAGCCTATTAAAAGGGAATAGGCCAATCAATAAATCAAGGCACCTGAAAAATGAAACCAGGGGGTTTGGAAAAGAGGTTTTCGTCTTTCTATTTTTCTTTTTCCTCAATTAAAGCAAACAAAACCCCCTCTGCAGGCGGGGGCTGGCGCGGGCGCTGCGCAGGGCTGAGCTCAGGGTGCTGCTTAAATTAGCTCGGTAAATTACAGCTCTGATACGTGGAGGTGTTGAAAGGGGAGCAGCTATTCCCCAGCTCGGGAGAGGAGAGGGCTGGGAGTGCCCATTTCTTCGGGAAGGTGGATTTTCTCCAAAAATCCATCTCTTTGCCGGTCTTACCTTGACATCAGTGAGGGGAAGAAGATGCTTGTGAGGGTGGATAGATTGAGCCGAAGGGATTTATCCCAGATGTTTTGAGTGACAAGTACTCTGTTGTATCCCTGTCCTAAGCAAATCCCATTTGTCTCTGGGGTGTTTTGGGGCTCTTTAATGGGACACATGAAACTCCCGGGCTTTATATCCCAGCTGGCAGGTTTTTGGGATCAAACATCAGGGTGTTAGTGGAGGAGTGGTAGCTCTGCCCTGGTTTTATTTACTGTTGTTGAAGACATGGTTTAGTGGTGGCCTTGACACTGCTGGGTTAATGGTTGGACTTGATGATCTTAAAGGTCCTTTCCAACCTTAATTATTCCGTGATTATGTCGGGAAATCTCAGCCTTTTGGCTTTCCCCTCCCTGTGCCCCAGGGTACATTGAAAAACAGTGCAATGATTTTTGTCCCAGTTGATGGGAACAGGCATTTATGGCTCTGCTGCAGGTCGTGCTTTAAACTGAGCAGCAGAATACCTGGAAGGACGGGGAGGAACGTAGGAATGGTACAAAATCAGTGTGTGCCCTGTGGCTGAGGGCAGGGTGGGGAGGGCTGAGCGTGCCCTGGCAGCAGGAGCTCTGGTGTGGCAGCACTGCCCGTGTCCCGTGGCCACAGGAACGGCTGCCTTGCCCCGTGAAACGCCTGAGCTCTGAGCCCTTTTGCAGGGGCACATCCCCCTGAGCCCCTCCCAAGCCTTTCACCCAGGGATGGCACCGCAGGGCCGGTCGGACGGGGCGTTGCACCGAGGAACAAGGAGCTTTTCACTTGGGTGCTTTTTTTCCTGACCTACATTTTTCATATTCCTGCATCCAGTTTTACATTTCAGCCCACTGGCATTTCTCAGCCAGTAACGGTTTCAAAACATTCCTGATTAATTCTAGGAATCGCTGGGCTGAAGGTACATTGCCCCGTGCCCTCCGCCGAGGTCACGGCACGGCTGGTGCTGCGTGCTCCTCCTCCTGCTGGGAATGGGCCTGTGGGCTTTTTGGGAGGCACCGAACCCTCACCCATCCCTGGGTGGAATTTTTGAGCCCATCCCATGCTGTCTCAGCCGAGGGCACGAGTGTGGGTGGGTGTTGGGGTGACCCACGAGGAATGTGACCCGGTGTCCCCGGGCGGTGCCAACCCAGCCGTGGCCTCGCATGGATGAGTTTCACTTCCAGAATGATCAGCAATAGGACTGTGGAACGGGCCGGCAATGAAACCTTTTTCTTTTTAAGTTGATTAAAATTATTTTTGGAAAACTTGCTTTTCCCTACTTGCAGCAAATTTGAATTAAAACAAAGACCTTTTTCTTACGCTTTTTCCCTTTCACTTGACACCCAGCAGGGCAGGAGGTGGGGGATCCCTGTCTGTGGCCACTGTGAGTTTTAGCCTGAGATCAGGAGGGAATGGGGAGAGCCTGGAGTAGGGCTCCAAGTGGCATGAAGGCTCTGCCCCAATTCCTGTCAGATGAGGATAGGTTTGGGTTGTGTGAAGGGTTTGTTTGATGAAGGGTTATTTTATTCTTTCAGCTGCTTGTCCTTGGGTTGGACTGGACTCGGTTGTTTTATCCATGTTTTTTTAAAAATCCCTATTTTTTTATGCCTCACAATGTGAAAACAAAAGACCGGTGAGTCTATGGTGCAAACGTCTGCCTTGACTTATACACATAAAAGATTTTTGTTGTTGCTCTCCAGTTTCAAGGACTCAGAAGGGGCAAACAGCCCAAATTTGCTCCCCTCTGAACTCCACATTTCGGGTGAGGGCAGACACTGAAGGTTCCCACCCTTCCTCAGCAGGGAGCCCTAATCCTGACCCGAGGGCCCATCTCACTGCAGGTGAGAGGTAATTGTACCTCTTGATCCCTCGCTGAGGTGCATTGTGAGAATTAAACAGTGTTTTGCTGTGCTAATTTCCCGCCGTGGATTGTATAATTATCTTTTTATAGGGATGGGTGTGTTCCGGGCTTTCCTGCCCCACGGAGCAGTGGCTGTGCCTGTGCCTGGGTGGGAGGTGTTCTGGCACACCTGGCTCTGTGCTGGCTTTACTCTGGGATTTTGGCCAATTAACTGGGGATTGAGGGGTGGACGTGCCCTGGAGTCTCCCCAAGAGTTGCATTTTTTGCATCCCCCAATCCTGAGCTTCCCCAATTCCTCTCTGAAGGAGAAGCAAACCCCTGCATGTTGTGGGCTCACGGTGTGCTGGGTGCTGTGAGTGATGGCACTTGGAAAAGGAGGCTGTTCCTCTTGGGAAGCACGGCTGGATCGTGCCAGGGCAAGTTGTGCTGCTGCTGGGTGAGTCCCACCAGTGTCTCTGGTACCAGCAGTTCCCACTGCACTGGGAGAGTGATGCTGGTGCCTCACCCTGACCAGCTGGGATCATGGAGGTTTCTCCCCTCCCTCAGGGATATCAGTTTGAATAAGAAGATAAAGATCTTAAGACTGTGTTTTGAAGCTCTGTAGGGGAGGCAGGATCCATCCTGTGGGGTTGGGGAGCACCTACCTCAGCTCTGCTCGCACTGGGCAGCTGCATCCAGCCCTGCCTTGGCACTTCACTGGAATTTCATATCCTCATTTTTCATGAAAAAGAAGGAGGGGAGAGAGGGGAGAAGGGGGGCACAGGGAATTAATCAGCTTAGGGTCAGAACAGGAAAAAACACTGCTTAAATTGGTAATCCTCCGGGATAGAAATCAGCTCAAAGCTGCAAAATAAATGTGCAGCCAGATGCTTTTTCCTCCTTCCCTCCCTCCCATCCCTGGTGGGGCCAGTCTCAGAGGGCAGGAGTGGCAGGGCAGGACTCCAGTGTGGCTTCTGCATCCTTGTTTGGGATCACTCCCTGGTGCAAAGCTTTCCAGAAAACACCTTGACCCAGATGTGAGGACTTTGGGCATCCCCAGGACATGGGAAGAAGAGCTCATCCCTGGGATGGGACCCTGTGGGATGCATGGCGAAATCCATCACCTCTCTGGAGCCAAACACGGAGGTTTTGCAGTGCTTTTCCCATCCCATGTGCCAGTTCATTGCTGCACCAGGATGGGAGCAGAGAGAAGTGCGGGAAAGGGGACAGTACCCCCCTATAATCCTTTTTATCCTGGGGATCCATCCCTGCTGACCTTCTCTTGGATGCAGGAGATGCTGCAGAGCATCCCTCCTCTACATCTGCTGGAGCAGGAAGCGGCTGGAATTCTCCCTGTTGGCGAGAAGAGGAGGGGGAAGAGCCCTCCAGCTCATTTTGGAAGAGCCCAGGGATCAAATGAATCACCAGGACTCCTGCTGACGACAGAAACCAAGGGGAGCTGCTCATCTGCCTGCAGTGGGGGCTGCTGGAATTCCAGCAGGAGGAGCAAAAATGCTGGGATATAAACGAAGTTCATGCTCAGGGAACATCGTTTTGCTTTGTGGGCCCATCCATCAGCCTGCCAGAGGGTTATCACTGTGGGGATGCTTTCAGTAAAGGAGCAGAACTGTCACGGGGTGCCAGAGCCTTCCTGAAACCAGCCTCTCCCAGAGTCCGTGCTGGCCCAGCCTGACTTCACTCCGTGCTTATCAGTGTGCTGCAAAAATGAAGGAGA
This sequence comes from Margarornis squamiger, assembly GCA_035222235.1. Lineage (NCBI taxonomy): Eukaryota > Metazoa > Chordata > Aves > Passeriformes > Furnariidae > Margarornis > Margarornis squamiger. The sequence goes on from JAWWTY010000038.1 coordinate 1,458,506, forward strand.
ATGGGACTTTCTTCATTCTTTCACCTGCCTGTCAGTCTCCAAGTGACACATGGCTTTCAAGAAAGAGCGTGGCCTTTTCCTGCGGGGAAGGAGGGGGAAAATTGCTCGAAAGAGCCAGAGAGGGAGGTGGTACATGCAGAACAGGTTGGAGTGTGGGAGCAAGAAAGTCCTCGGGGGTGTTTCTGTTGGGGGCTTTAAAGTTCTATTTTTAGTGTTCCTTAGGGTGAGCACCTGTGCTCAGGCCTGGGTGGGTTGGCCAGGACTGGTTTCTGAGGAGGAAATGCAGCTGGGGCTGGGAGTGATGCTTTGGGAGCAGCAGATGCCATGCCCCAACTGCATCTCAGGGGGGCTGAGCCACTGCCAGTGCTCACCTGTGGGCACCCGCATCCCTGGCATCTCTCCTGGAGCCCCATCCTCTGGGATGCAGCCAGGGTGCATTGGCCATCACAGCCATTCCCTTCCGTGCCCCTGGGGTGCAGGATGGTGCTGTGCTGCCTGGGGGACCCTTCCTGCAAACCCTCCCTGCTGCACCTCAACCCTTCGAGTTTTTTCCAGGTGTTGATTCTTAGGGAGAGCTCTCGAATGCCCTGTGCTATTTTTGGGTTAAAGAGCCAGGGCTGAGGGGGTCTCACACAGTCTGCCCCCCCAGATCGCCCAGCACTGAGCACCCCCGTGGGACCCAGGGTGGGTGTTTGGTGGGAGGGACAGTGTGTCTGTGACTCAGGGCCGGTGGCAGCGGGGCAGGTCGGTGACTCAGAGCTGACAGCACCTGTCTGGGCCACGGTTATTTATTAACACTTTACCAGAAAGGGCGGCATGGGAACAAACCACTTGCTTCGCTTCCTCTCGCTGAGGAGGTTTAATGACACTTCTCCTGAGGCTGTCTGGGATTTTGGCAGCGCTGCTGTGTCTCATGCTTAGGTTGGTAAATGGAGATAATCTCTTTGGATTGAAACTCCAGGCATTAGGTTGGCTCTGGCAGCAGAGCCTGGTGGTTTGAGGAGAAGGCTCAGTGGTGTTGCAATGGGCTGCACCGAGTCTGGGGGTTCCTTTGTAGCCAGTTTAAAGCCTCATGGAGTGAGACTCCAGCCCTGGCACACCACTGTAGATCATGTAGCAAAGCTCAGGACCCCCTAACCTTACCCAGAGAGGCTGTGGCTGTCCCATCCCTGGAAGTGTTCAAAGCCAAGTTGGACAGGACATGGAGCAACCTGGGACAGTGGAAGATGTCCCTGCCCATGGCAGGGGGGTGGAATTAGATGATCTCTAAGGTCCCTTCCAACCCAAACCATTCCATGATTCTGTGATGCAGCAGATCTCACAGCACAGGTGATGGAACAGGCAGCACAGCAAGAATGTTTTCCCCAAGGATCCCAGATTCCCACCCCTGGAGAGCTCCTGCTTGGGCTGTGGACATGAGCTGGCCCATCGTGTGGGGTTTGTGCCCGTGGTGGAGCAGCTGGCTGGGCGGGGAGGAAGGAGCTGTGAGGAGCCCCATGTGAGATGGGACACGTGTGAACAAGCAGAGAGTGATGGAAACAAGCAGAGAGTGATGGATGGGTCCCCTCGGCAGCACAAGGGTCACACCCTGCCCCGACCTGCCTGGACAGCTGCTCACACTGGGGGGACAGTGGTGGCAGGGGACCCTTTGCAGGAGGCTCAGGAGGACACCGTGTGTTGGCAGGCACAGGCTGTGACTCAACAGGGCCGTTTCATCTCTCAGATCTTTTGCTTTTTTACTTTTCTTTAATCCACTTGCCTCATTGACTTTATTTTACAATCCATCTCTGGGTTCACTGAGGAGCACTTTGGTCATTAAGCACGTTGGGGCATGTGAATAAAGCTGTGTCTTTAAACGTGAATCGCTTTAAAGCCAGGATTAAACCCCTGTCTGGATGTGACAGGCACAACACAAGCCAGGGTGTCCCTCCTGCTGCCCCTCACTTCCATCCTGCCCCGCTCCATGTTTGGAAGGGATGGGGCCAACCAGCATGTGCAGGCTGGAGGTCCCATCCCTTTGCAGGTCCCTTAATGTGTCCAGGTCCCAGTTTCCCCCCACAGACCAGGACTTGTCAGGGCTTCCCTTCCCTTTTCCCTGGTTTGGGGCCAGGCTGAGCCCTGCCTGGGTGTGTGTGCAGGGACAGTGCCACGAGGTGCTAACGCAGCTGTGCTGGGACCGGTTCCTGCAAACAGGCTCTAGCTCTCCGGCTGCATTTTTCTAAATCCAGCCCTTTGGATGGGAAGCGTTTTGACAGTAAAAGCGGAGCCGGGGCATGTCTGAGCAGGGCGAGGGGTCTGAGGGAGGGACACCCGGGAGAGGGAGCAGCAGGGAGGTGTGTGAGCCATAACGGGAGCGCTGCCAGGATTGTTTCCTTGCCTGTTATTTCCTTTCCTGTTTGCCTTTGCTGCCCACACAGTCTGTGCTCGCGCTGTCTGGGGATGTGATGGTCCATCCCCTGCAGCCAAAAGTCCCGCTTCTATTCCTGTGCTTTGCTCTGCTCCCAGAAAACACATGTTTGGGGGGACAGGGCAGGAGGCAGATCCCCATCTCACAATGTGCAGACCATCATCCTTCCTGCTGCAGACTCAGCACCTCCTCCTCCGGGTGCTCTGGGTGGATGCACTCCCTTTCCCTGGATGCTGCTGAGCGTGGAGGCAGCTCATGTCCTGCCTGCTGCCTCCCCCTGCTCTCCCGGGATCTTGTGGTGGGCTCATGGAGAGAACAACAGCACGGGGGCTGCTGTCCAGGAGACACCGGTGGCCTCGGGGCTCGCGGTGTGTGGCCTGGCTGTGCTGCTGCTCCCAGGGCTGGAGCTGTCCAGGGCACAGGGAAGCAGATGATGCCTCACTGGGGAGTGTGGGGAATGTGGAAGGCAAAGGCCCAGGGAAGAAAATAAATTGCACCTGAGGTCTTGCTGTCTGTGGAGGTTTTAGTGCTGGAGAATGTGCAGTGGTGGGGAAGGAGGAGGTTTGTCCTGAGTGGGGTTTGTTCGGGTCAGTGAGGTCTGGGGAGGATGGTCCTTCAGTGGGGGTGTCTCTGGGATAAAACGATGTGCTGTGTCCCGTGGTGGGGAGTTAAACTGGGACACCCACATGGCACTGAGACTGCCTGGGCTCCTTCCCCCACTGAAGGGTTGCAGTGTACCTAATCTACACAGTAAGGACATGCCAGTGTCCCCGATGTGGGCAGGGGCACATCGTGCAGCAGCCACCGGGCTGGATGCAAGGCTGCTGTTCCCGGTGCCTCCATCCATCCATCCATCCATCCATCCATCCATCCATGCATCCCTGCAGCGGTGGTCCCTGCATCCCGAGGAGGGACCGCGCTGGCCGAAAGGCTGCGCCGGGGTGGAGGCATCA
>JAWWTY010000038.1:1461965-1507764 GCA_035222235.1 Margarornis squamiger
CATCCCTGCAGCGGTGGTCCCTGCATCCCGAGGAGGGACCGCGCTGGCCGAAAGGCTGCGCCGGGGTGGAGGCATCAGGAAGCGCCTTTGATCTGCGGGCACTGAGAGGCTTTGAAATGAGCCGCAGAGCTGCCCGCCCCGCCGGGGAGGGGAGATAACAGATCAGAGCCTGCGCCCAGGGCTGCGGTATCGCGCCTTTATGGAGCTCTGATTGCTCCCAACCACGCAGCTCGCTCGGGGGAACTTCAAAAGCAGCGCCGGAGCTGCAACGCCCTGTGCAAAGAGTGCCGGGCGGGCTGTGCACACACACACGGTCCGTGTGCGGCTACACCCAGCCTGGCGAGGCGCTGAGCCCTTCCTTCACAGCCTCACACACCTTCCCAGCCCGCTGGGGTGTGCATTGGAGGCGGCGGGGTTGGACCCTCTGGACCTTCTCGGTGGGCACTGGAATCCTCTGGGATGCCATTACCAGCATTTCAGCTCCCTGCCTGTCCCAGATCCCGCTATGCAGTGGTCTTGGAGCCTGGGAATTTGGGGTTAGTGCCTTGCAAACCTCAGTGATGCTTCTGAGGCAGGGAGATGGTGGGAGCAGTAAAGCAGGATTTGCAGCTGCTCTCAGCATGTTTCCCAGCAGCATGGGAGTTAACAGGAAAAGTTGGGGGAAAGAGGAGGCAAAGGGACCTCCTCCACTCCCCCCTGCCTTCCCCTGGCTGCTGCCATTTCATCAGGCTGTGTATTGGCCTCCGGAGGATGGAGCTGGGTAACACCACAATATAAACAGAACATCTGGAAGCTCTTAAAGGGTTTTATTTTTTAACACATTTACAAGAGCCAAGGACACTTGTGCACAGAGTTCTGCAAACTGGGAGATGCTGTGCTCGCTCCTGCCCCAAAAGCCCAAGGCTGGTGGTCAGGCTTTTCCCTGGGGCAGGAGCTCGACGGGCTGGTTTGTGCCTCCACACTGGGTGGCTGAGGGTGTGATATCTGGGCCAGGAGGTGCCAATCTTGCATATTCCTTGTGAAGTCCAAAGCAAACAGATGATAAGTGTGGCACGAAAAATGAGCATAAACCTCTCCCCTTCTTTCTGTGAGCCCCTGGTTGATTCTGGAGCAGGGTGGGGAGTTGGGAAGGGTTTGCTGGGGAGAAGCTATTTAATGATCCTGTGAAATGAGCAGGGTGAGAATCAAAGAGCAGAGCAAACGATTTAGTTCCCTACATGGGCCAAGAGCTTGTCTGAACTGAATGGGAGCTGCTTGTGCCACACTTAGGATTTGGATCCTACAGTTGACTTGAAAGCTTGAAGGTAGAGATCCCATGGGTAGAGGGATAAACAAGATCCGTTCTCACTCTGCTGTCTGACTGTGGTTTCCTCTCCCCATCTCCTTCCAAATGTCTGTGGCATTTGGGAAGAGGAGCCCCTTTCTGCAGCAGTGAGGGCACAGGGATAGGCACTCCTCCTGTGGAGCTCCAGCACGGTGGTCCTGTGTCCCAGCTCTGTGCTGGGGTGTTTAATCCATGACTTGCACATCCCTTGGACTGTGTAAGGCAGCTCACATACTCATAGGCAGGATGAGCTGCTTTCCCTTCCTCTGCATTCCCAGATGCTGTTGTTTTGTCTGTGCACAGAAATGGCCATTTGGTTTTCTTCCATCAGCCCCTGGCTCTGTTTCTTATCCACCCTCGTGCTATCCTGCACCTTGATCTGATGTCTTCTGATGCCACAGGAGCCCAGCCTTGGGGCTGGTGCTGCTTTTGGGCTCTCTGGAGCGATGTGGCCGAGTAATGCTGGTTTTCCCATGGGTGTTGTCAGCACATCCTCCCTCTCCCCATCTGAACAGGGCTGGTGGCTCAGCTGTCACCGAGATGTTGATGAGAGGGCTCCTTCCAGCCTGCTTAGACATGGACTCTGCAGCCACAACAGGTCCCCACCAGCCCCAGGTTCCCCTTCAGGCTCCAAAGCACAGGACCCTCGGCGCTGCTGAGGGTGGGGTGAGCTTGAAGGTGCCGAAGGTGCTTTTAGGAGAAGCACTGGGGCTGCTGCTGCATCTCCTCTTTTACACATTGCTCCAAACATTTTCCTTGGTGACAAAGAAGGACCATGATTTGCTCCACCCCAAGCAGCTGCCTACGAGCCTGGAGCTTCCGTTAACGCCGTGTTTTTCCTCCGCAGGGTCCGTGGCGAAGGCTCGGGGTGCAGGGACCTGAGAGGGGACAGCCAAGGTGCTGCAGCACTGGTCGTGGCCACAACACCCAGGAGCGCCCTGCCGAGGATGGGCACTTCAGCTGGAGCCTGGGGAGAGGGACAGCAGGGACCAGCAGCTCGTCCTGTGTGATGCAGCATCAGGGGCTGTGTGAGGTCCTTCCCCAACACCCACCACCGAAACCAGCTCCCCCCAGCTCCCCCCATACACTCACTGGGCTCCACGTCCCCTGCCCAGCGAGGGGGATTTCCTCCCAGTGCTGACCTTGCTCCCAACTCCCACACAGATCTGAAAGGACTTAATTAGCTGCTCTGTGCTGGGCTTTGGAAATTATCCTTTCGGCTGGGAAGTGCTGACAATGGATGGATGATGAAGTGCTCTTGGGTCAAACAGTAGCTCGATGCTTTTCTCTGTGAAGGACCAAGTGCTTGCCCAGTTCCAAGGAACCAGCTGTGGATTTTTATTTTATTTTTTTTTTTTACCTTTCTGTTCTTCTTTTTGATGCCTTTTGGTGTCTTGGGTGTTTCATGAGGATGGCTGGACCTGCACTGGATCCTGCTGATACCCGTGGTGAGAACTGGATGGCCTTTGGAAGAGCCATGGGGCAGAAGCCGAGTTGGTGGTCGTGGTGCCCCAGGGTTTAAAACTGTCTGTCAGAGGCTCATCCTGTGCTGTGGGTGTTGGGTGCCCTCTGAAGGGTCTTTGAGCACTCCTGTGGAACCTGGCCCAGGCAGGATTGGGAAGCAGGAGTGGGGGAGTCCAAACCACAGCGAGGGGAACGCCACGATGGGGGAAAATGCCACCCTCAGAAACAATTACATTTCTTAATAAAAGCCATTGCCTCTGTGAGTGCTGGATGTTGTTCTGCGTTTGCCTTGGCTCAGCCACGCTTCCATCAGGGCCCTACCATGGGGATGCTGGGGCTTGTGTTGGACTGTACAGAAAACCAGCACTTTGAGAAACTTCTGCCCTCACAAAGCCAGACCAAGAGTTTAATGCCTTTGCTTTGCAGAAAAGTTCTCCCCTGTCCTTTCCCTCTTCCCTTTCTGCAGCCCTTAACCAGCCCTGCCTGGCGGTGTGGGCTCGTGAGCTGTCCCTAATGCACCTCCTGCTCCAACAGCCACTGAAATGCAAATTATTTCCCCTTAAATGATGTTGCTTCACATCCCTGGACTTGTGTGTTCCCTCCCACTCTGTGCACTTGATGGGAAGCACTGGAAGATGCCATGTGGAAATGCAACATAAAAAAGATATTTATGTAATGGAAATACTTCTTTGTAGTTTTTTCTCCAATATTTAGACCATTAAAATTAAAAAGATTTAATTAAAAAATTTAATTTAAAAAACACAGTAGGTTCACGAGCACTGATGCCCTTCATCATTGCTCCTTTTGAGGTAGATCCAAAGCTGAGGGTGAGTCTGCTCTTCCTTTTCTCTGGTACAAAGTGGATCCTGGAGGTTTGGGAGGAGGTTTGGATGTGGTCACCACCCCATGCTGCCTTTACTCCTCTGGCACAGGGGGCCCTTGGCAAGCAAACCAGCACAGCAGTAACACTGGTGTTACTGGGCACCCTGAGTTCCCCAGGACTCTCTCCCTGGGAGTATCTTACAGAATCATTTAGGTTGGAAGAGACCTCCATGATCAGAGTCCGCCCTGTGACCATCTGACCAGAGCACTGAGCCCGTGCTCACACTGTGACATCCTTTTCCAACGCAATTCCTTGCCTGGGAGCTGCAGGGTTAACCTCAGCCTGCAATCCTGTGTGCACCCACTGACTGCCTTTCTTCCAGCCCTGTGGCTGCACACCCCACTCCAGGGACAGATCCATGGAGAGATCCAAGGGTGGATCCGGGGGTGGAGTGGGGATCTCAGAGCCTGAATGTGGACTTTTTGGAGTTCATACCCAATAACTTCAAAGGCCTCTTGCTTTTAGTGTCAGTCAGTCATTCCCATAGTCCCATTCAGAGCAAACACGGAGCCGTTAAACGGGAAGGGCGTGGGGCTTGCATTGCTATTTACCTGTGTAACCAGCAGGAAAACCTGCCTGTCATTCTTCCCAGTAAATACAAACTGGAAGCACGGACAAACTCATGGGGATTTATTAGTTTGCTTTACCAAATGCAAATATTAAGACTAGTTAGTCCGGCCCAGGGGCTGCCTTTAGCCTTTTGTGTGCTGTGCAGCCGCTGGCGCCTCTGGGTGCTGATAAGGGGGTGCTCTGTGGTGCTCAAGGAGTTTCTTTTGCACCATTTGTGTCTCCTTTTCACTCAGGACTGATCCTGCCAGGGGCTGAGCACCTGGGGCTGTTGTGCTCCAGCCTCCTCAGTCCTGGCACGGGGATCTCCCCACTCAGGTGAGCTCCCCTCTGGCACGTCCCACCACACCACGTGCCCTTGGGACAGTTTGCAGCTGGTGTTTGGGTTTGTAGTGCCAACCTGAGCAGGTGAAAGTTCCCTGGGCTTGTTTTTACTGTAAAGGGTAACACGTGATCCTGCTGTCATAGAATCCTTGAATGGTTTGAGTTGGAAGAGACCTTAAAACTTATCTTGTTCCACTCCCTGCCATGAGCAGGGGACCAGGTTGCTCCAAGCCCTGTCCAACCTGGCCTTGGACACCTCCAGGGATGGGGCAGCCCCAGCTTCTCTGCCCGACCTGTGTCAGGGCTTGCCCACCCTCACAGGGAGGAATTTCTTCCCAATATCCCATCTAAATCTTCCCTCCTTCAGCTTAAAGCCATTCCCCTGCAGTTCAGGAATTCCCTGCAGAGTAATCCCTGAGCCAGAGCCAGCTCCACCTCCAGGGAATACCATCCAGGACCATACCAGGCATGGATGGAGGTGCAGGCATGGCTGGAGGCAGGGATGTGCCCCGGGGCTCAGGGTGTGGAGGATGGGGACAAACAGATGTGAGTGATGGCCTGGAGAAACCGGATTTATTTTTCCTCGGCTTGTTAATGTGAAGATCCTGTTCCATAGAAGGCTCAGTGGGCAGAAGGCCCCTTGCTTGCTTTCATCCTATTGCTTGGGAAAAAGGGAGAGCAGAGTCCAGCTGGGATGGGGAGGGTTTGGGAGGAAGAGAAAGCCAGGTGAGCAGCTGTGGGGAGCACAGACCAAACCCAGCCTTCCCCCCCACTTTCAGTTTTCCATTCTCATCCCATTTCTGCCCCATTTCATGTGTCCCTGCATCATCTGGTGTGTATTTACAGGCAGTTAGAGATGCTTGTCTGGATGTTATTTCCCCTGCGGGGCCCATAAAACGCATCTGCTGGAGCTGCCGACCAGCTCGGGGGGCATTTCCAGGCGCTGCTTGTGTCCCGGAGCCCATGGCTGTGGATTGGGAGGCTGCTGGGCCTTGGTCCCCTGTTTGTTTTGACAGCTTAGCAGTGTCAGCCTGTGGCTGCAGGTGTGTGCAGGATGAATCCCGCCGGGATGCTGCAGGGCCACACGGACAGGGATGCTTGGAAGCTTCTAGCAAACACCATCACGGCTGGGGCGTGGGTGGTTGGGCTTCTGTGGGTCCCAGAAGCACTTAGATTGGGAAAGATCTTTAGGATCATCAAGTCAAATGCTCACCCAGCACTGCCAAACCCACCACTAAACCAACCCAACAGGTTGTGCCCTCAGCTAAAGCCTCCAGAGCTCTTTGAAGGGGGTGTTGGTTCTCAGTCACCTTCCCATCAGTCATTGTCTCTAAAACTGTCTTTTTTTAATAGTCAAGATGTTTTGTGTATTGTCACCTCCCAGTCTCAGAATGGTTTGGGTCAGAAGGGACCTTAGAGATCTTGTTCTGACCCCCTGCCAGATGCACTTTTGGGTTGCACACAGCTTTGCTCGTTTGTTTAATTCTTGTTTAACGTGCAGCACCTGGGGGCAATTATTGACCCCAGATCTTTTAGGGGTTCCCAAACCGCAGCCAGGTGTCCCTAATCTGGTGTCAGTTAAAGGCTCCCCACAGAGGGGGAGCACCAGTGCTGTGAGGGTGCTTTGCAGGAGAAGCAGCAGCTGGATCCTGGGAACCTGAGCAGTTTTTGTGGTGCTGGAGGAGGCAGGTGAGGTTGAAGTTCTTCTTCTGGTCTTCCCATGTTGGACTTGACTGTGTAAGCTGGACCTAACCAGGGTGGGGGGTTATGTGCCTCGGTGTGATGTTGCCAGGGGATTTGGTGCACAAAGAGGGTTGAAGCAGGAATGAAATAGCTGGTTATTGTTTTGCATTTGTCAGACAACACAGCTGAGCAAATCTAAGCCTCCTGTCTGTTCATTAAGAAGCTAATCCTTTGTCTTTTCCTGGAAAAATCCTTTCCAGGAATCCCAAGATTTTCTAAGTAGGATCAAGCTTAGAAAATATAATGGGAAAGGGGTGTATTTTCCTCTCTCAGGTGTTCCTCAACTATTTCTTCAGTTACTTCCACCTTTTGCTTGTCTACATGTCCTTCCCTCCTCTTTCCTGAGTTCTGCACAGTAGCTCCTTTGTGGCGTTCTGGTGTCCTGTAAGGAATGACCTGACTCTTCCTCCTCTGGCCCCCCAGGGTGGGTGTGTTTTGGGGCTGTGTAGCTGCAGGGCTGGGGAGCTCCAGCCCCAATCCCCCAGGAATGTCGATTAGCCCCAAAGCTGCTTGGTAGCAGCGCTCAAAGCTAAGCCCGTTTTCCCTCTAAGCCTTCGTGTTTTGGTTTCCTTCAAGGAGAGGAAATTCTCCTGCTGGGAGAGATCTCTGCTCTCTCCTAGCAGTGTTTCTTTTGGTGCATGTTGTTAAAACTTCTGGGTGTGAGTAGGATGAGTTACCCCCAGTTGCACCAGTTGCTGTGCACTGGGAGGACTGGTCGTGCTCCCCCCAGCTCATGGGGTGCCTGGTGATGTTGTCTGGGTGTTTGTAATGGCAAAACCTTCCCAGAACATGGTCTGATGTTCTCCCTCTCCTCTTTAAATTAATGTGCCAGCCATGCCTCACCCTAATTAAAACCAGCAAAGAGGACTGGTCCAGGCTGTAAAATTCTAGGACAGTTTTATGTAGAGCAATTAAAAGGAAGGTAAAAAAAAATTGTTAAGAAATTAAACACTAATTACTTTTTTTTTGCCAGCTGAACTGTTTTGGCAGTGGGGCTGCAAGTGGGATGCAAAGATCTGGGATGGTTGGTTCCCTGCTGCCATAAATCAACTGCATCAAATATTCCCTTGCTTTTTAGCCATGTAACTCATCTGCTGTCAATTAGCCTAAATCACATTTTTTCAATTAAACAGGCTTAGAGGCCTGATAGCAAAGCCTGGTTGGGGAGGGAGAGGCAGAGCCTGGTCATAGGCAGCGAGGTGGAAATATCTTTTTAAAAGGTGTGATCCCATTTTAGTGTTTTCCATATAAAATGTGATCTAAATGTCTGTGCTCTGGGGAGCAGTAAAAGCTGGAGCCCAGCTGAGGAGGGAGCCTGTGGAACAGGGGGAATGGCCACGGAGGTGGCCTGGGGGATTAAAGGGGAATCCCAGCTGGGAGGCTTCAAGGAGTGATGGCAACTTACTGCCTGCGAGAAAACTCCTTTGGGCTGAAACTCCTGCCTTAATTCCCCTCGTGGGGTGGAAGTTTTCAGGCTTGCACAATGTTTGCTGGGCAAAGAGTCTGCCCATGGTGTGAGGGCTCCTTTGTGCTCCAGGGAAGGTGAAATTATCCTGTTGTTTTTGTGCACCCAGCAATGGGAATGGGTGGCTTGCATAATACATGGGATAATTTGTGTTGGATGGTGAAGTAAACCGCTGTTTCCTCTCACTGTGTCTAGTCTTGCTCACTGAGTGTTTTCTTTCTTGATTGGAAAAGGAAAACAGGCTGTGAAGAACTTGGAAAGGGGTGAGGACAGGCAGGGCTGGGAGTAAATGGCTCCCTTCATACCTGAATCTGCCCTGGGCCTTAAACCCAAGGGAGATAAAAACTTCCCAGATGGGAAAGAAAGAACTACCTGTAGTAGGATGAGAAGCTCCTGGCCCCAGGAGGAGGAAGAGGCACATGTGGCCTGATTAGTGGTCTAATTATTGCACATATTACCTGTCTCCCTTCCTTCCCCCTGGAATCTGGTCCCTGCTGGAGCCAGACTGTGCTGGGAGTGTGTGGGGTGGCCCCTGGTTTGGCCAGAGAGTCCTGGGAAGGTGCAAATATGGGGCTTCAAAAGTCCCTGCAGATATCTGGGTGCTGGAAATGGAGCTTCATCTCCCTGGTTCGAGGCTTTGCAGGAGCTGATACTTCCTGGGTACCCTGGGATGGGGAGGACACCCAAGGTCCTTCAGCCTCTCCCTGCACCAGGGTAGAATGTGCTCCAGGACCTTTGGGGTTCCCAAAGTCTCATCCTGCAATGCCGAACATTAGCTGCAGAAAGGGCTCAGGCCTCCCAGTTCTGCCTACAAGCCCTTGCAGGTTATCCTGTTAGGAAAAGCAGGCTCATTTATTAATATACATAACATTAATTGCTGTAATTTGAAGGCTGGGTTCTCACTCCGGGGATGTGGGTGTGTGCTGCAGTGTGGAAATGCAGGGAGGAATGTCATCCTGCAGCCCCTGCGGTGAGGGGAGGATGTTCCTGTGGTTATTGTGGTGATGGGTTTGTAGTGTGGCTTTGGGTTCAGGTGCTAAAAGAAGAATGAGAACACCAAATGTATGTCCTTGGTGTAGCCAAAAATACAGCCCAGTGGGTATTTAAATGTTAACTGTCATTCCTCCCCACTGCTGCCCCAGGCAAACCTGGTGATTCAGATCACCCTTCATTCTTCCTTCCTGACCAGGTACCTGCCCTCAGTCTCCAAAAAGAGCTTTACTGGTCACTTGGAAGAGCTGAACTGGGGTAATCCAGGCTGGGGAGTGTCCCATAACCTGCAGGATGGTGGTGATGCCACCCCACCCTCAGTGCCAAGGGATGTGGGATCAAGGTGGCCCATGGGCTTTGCCAACACAGTTGTGTTGGTGAGGGACAGAGGGAAGGAGACTGGACTCTTAGTTCTCAGCAGAGATGGGATTTTCTGACCTATCCGTGAGAGTTTGGGGTGGGGCAGGATTGGTGGTGCCTCTTGTCTCCTTCCTGCAGTAGATGCTGGCCCAGCTCTGTCCATGTTCAGGGGGTTGTAGCAAAAGCAAGTCCAGAGCTTTGGTGGAGATAAACTAGGCAGCAGGACCTTGGCTGCCTGAGGTCCTGGAGGACTCCTGGCTTTGTGTTTTTCATCCCAAGAAACCTGCTATCTTTGTGGACACCTGGTGATGCCAGCAGAAAGCCTGGCTCAGGGCCTCTGTTCCCACAGAAGCACCACAGTGAGGTCCCTCCACACCAGGGAGTTTTGGGCTGCACTGGGGAAATGGCTCCTTTGCCAGGAGCTTGTGTGTCCTCGTGGATCTGCTGCTCCAGCTCTCCTGCCCTGTACCAACGTTTGCTTTGGAAAAGCAGCGCTGGTGGTTTCTGGAACATGCTCCATCTAACCCACCATCAGAAAACAACAAACCCAAACCTGTAATTGCCTCTGGTCTTGAGCAATTTGAGCTGGGTGTGAATTGGCCACGAAGGCTCCAAAAGCCCTGGGAGCTCCAGGAGTGCTGCAGGAGGGAGCTGGTGGTGTCTGGGAACCAGGAGCACCCCACTTTGGCTTTGACCCTCCTTACCTGTCACCCTGCACCCCAAAGAAACCCCACTGATGCTCAGGGCTCTGCTGGCATCAAATCCAGTGTGAAACCCTGACCTGGCAATGCCCACACTGCCAGCACTGGTGGGTGAATGGGGCTGGAGTCCCCTGGCTGGGGAGTTTTTGGCTCTTGTGGGGGATTATTAGAAGTGGAGAATTAAGCCCTGCATTTCCTTATTTTTCCCCTTTCTGTGGGTGGGTGTGATGAGAACAGCCCTGCCCTGTGCAGCCATTAGAATTCCTTTTGGGAGAGGGTGAAGGGGAAAGTAAATCTGATTTAATTGCAGTGACACAACCTGCATGGCCTCAGCAGCTCTGGGGGGTTAATCAGCTTTGGGGAGGGGAGGTGGCGCCGTGGCTGCCGCTGGCACGAGCACCCGTGCACATGATGGGCTTAGGGCAGTGCCAGGCACGGGCAGCCCGGCCTGGGGGGACCTGGCCATGGGACAGGGATGGGGTCCTCAGCCCTTTGCTGTTGGGGAGTGCTCTGCTTCCTTCTGGGATCTGGGCAAGGAGGTGGTTTGGTTGGAAGTGGTGGTGCCCCATCCCTGGAAGTGTCCAAGGCCAAGTTGGATGGGGCTTGGAGGAACCTGGGCTAGTGGAAGGTGTCCCTGCCCATGGCAGGGGATTGGAAATGGATAATCTTTAAGGTCCCTTTCAATCCAATCTGTTCCATGATTCTATGATCTTGTGTCTCTCTATGGATCCTAACGGAGAAGCCTCTTTCCTCCTCTTCTCCTGAGACATATCAATCTCTTGCATCCCAGTTCCTTCACAGCATGTGGCTTTTCTCTGAGCTCTCCCCTGTGTGCTTTCCATGTGCTGCAGTGACTTCCCATGCTGGATTGTCACCTTTTGGGGACAGGCTGGAGTGTACAATTGAGAAGGATTTGTGGGCCGCCCTGGAGCTGCATCCCCATGTGCCTGAGGGGTCTCCCTGACACCGCCAGGGAGCTCTGCCAGGCTCAGGGATGTGCAAATCACAGACCAGGAGCTCCAAACCACAAAGCTGTAAAGGAAAAAAACCCAAATAACCCAATAATATATTTTGAGGTTCTTTTTGCTTAACTTCTGGGTTTTAAGCTAAAATTGGAGCTGCCTTGTTTTCTGTGCAGTTGGAAGGTCTGGGAGCCTTTCTGCAAGGGGAAAAAGTGACATACCCAGATTTGTGGGGGTCCTGCAGAGCTGGTTGGAGCAGTGCTGGGGTGAGGGGCCTGGTCAGTGACTTCTGGTGAAGAAAGAGTGAGGGACCAGCTTTTCTGCCCTCTTTTTGAGCTGAGCCACCTCATGTCAGGAAAGTGCTGTGGTGGGGTGAGTGCCATGACTCAACAGAAGCCTGACTTCCCACACCACTGAGGCTTTGTATTTCTGCTTTACAAATGCTCATTTTAACATCTTCCTTGGGGGCAGCACTTTATCCCATCCCTCCCCTTGGGTGCTAAAAGGTGGGACATGTCCTCCCCACTTGGTGGGACAGTAGCTGGTGCTGAGCATCCCTGGGGTGCAGGTTGGGTCTGGAAAGCTGCTCCATGCTGGAGAGATGTGTGTGGGACCTCACCCAGCTCCAAGCAAGGAGTTTTTGCTGACACAGCCACCACATGCTTTAATTGTGCATTATTAAGAACTGCTTCTATTGTAAGAAACTGGCCCCTTGTTACAGTGTGAGTCCCCAACCCTTTTCCCTACAAAGAGGGTGTTGTGCCTCTTACCTTTCAGCTTTAATTTGGGATCCCAGCCTTCTCTGGGTAACCCAGAGTAGGGGGAGCTTTCAGAGAGCTCTCACCCAATAACTCAGCCCAGCCTACAGCACTAGTGAGGTATTTTACACCTGCCAAGGCAGATAATTAATCATTCCTGAAGAATGAAGAAATGTTTCTGAGCTTTTCCCCCCCTCCTTTTTAAAGAAAAACAGGGATTTTGAGACCTTGATGCCCCTCTGGTAGGGGTTTGGGATGAGGAGTGTGAAGGTTGGCTGACTGGGAAAGCCAAGTGGGATGTGACTGACTGAGATGGGGTGACTGGTGGATGGATTTAGGGCTGTTGTGGGTCAGAGCCTTCCAGTGGCCTTTTTGACTTGTGTGTGTTGCCCTCTTTACCTGGGAACATCTCTTGGAGTGAGGTGATGCTGGTGGCCCTCAGTGAATGGATGGCTCACAGTTTCCCAAGGCTGATTTGGAGTTTTCAGGATGGAGTATGTGGGCAATAAGGAAAATCTCCCTTGGACAATCTCCCTGACAGGTTCTCAGTGATTTGTCTCCAGCATCACCATCCAGCTGGGTGCTGGAAACACATCAGTCTGCTGAGAGCAAGCCAGCCCTTTGTTCCTGTGTCTCCTTGAAATGATATTGTGGTTTACTTAATTAAAAACACAGCATTATTGTGGGAATGACAAGGAATTAAAAAGATTAAATCTGGGAAAAGGCCTATCTGCCCATCTAATCCAGCCCTGCTCTGAGGTATCCTTCTTCTGCACAGTTTGAAGTGCCTCAGGTGATGTTTGCTCCCTGTTCCCCAAGGAAATCTCCCTGTGGTCTGGCAGGGAGCAGTTTGTAGGGATGAGCTGGCTGGTTCCATCTGCACCCTGCTGCTTCCCTGCTCCCCCAGCTGTGCTTCCACCAGCCCTGGCAGAGAGGGCCCCGCTTCTCCTTGCTTCCACCTTGCATGTAGAGTGGATGTGCCCCAGGAAAGTGCTCTTGGATAATCAGAAATTGGGGTCCTTGCTCCTCCCTGCACAGCTGCTTTTTGATGCTTCATCCCAGCAGGCTCTTGGGTTGAACTGGAGTGTGTTTGCTGACAGGCCAAGCAGATGGGCTGCAGGGTGACTCTGCTTCTGCTGAGAAGTTTGGATTTGCATTTGGGGATGCCCTGCCTTGCCCTTTTGACTGTTTGTGGTTGCCTACTTCAGTCCAGAGGTTCTGGAGCAGAAAATGTGGCTTTGGGCTTGGTGGCATTCTGGTGGAACATCTGGAAACTGAGAAATTGCAGGAAAAAAATGCTCAAAGGAGCCTTTTCCTTCTATGCCTGAGATATAGATGCACATTGGAAGGTCTAAACTGAATTGATCTGTATATGTTTTATGGCTGTCACTATGGGCTCCCTTCTCCATCCCTTTGCCAACAGCTCCATTCCCAGCTGCAGGGAGCTGGGCCAGGCAGGACCTTGTGTGGTTGTGCTCCCAGCACTTTCCACTCTGTTTTTGGAAGGAATGTCAGTCACTTCACTATCTTGGGCTGACTGGAATGCTTTTGGGGAAAACCTGCTGCTTCCTCCTCTATGTGCCAGTAAGGAAAAGTGAATTGAGTGCTGAGGGTGGTGGGAGTGGGAGATGAGCTCTTTTTGGGGAAAAAGAAATGCACCTCATTAATTCAGAGGACAAACTGCTGTGGTGTCCCTGCTCCCCTATAGCTGCACTGGGGCAGGTGGCTGCAAATGACTGTGAGGAGAAGCAGGATGCTGGTGGGCATTTTGGAGAATGCTGCAAGTGCTGGTGGGAAAATGATTCATCTGCACATCCTGGACCAAAGTGGTGGGATGTGCAATGGCCACTGTGCTAACAGAGTGGTGGGAAGGGTCCCACCAGTCCCCAGAGAGCCCCATGGCCCCAGATCTGCAGCAGGGATTTGCCCACAGCTTTAGTTGGGGATGTGCAAGTTCCAGCAGCGGCTGAGGGAGGTCCTGTGGTTCAGTGCTGGGACAAAGAAAATGCCTTTCCACTGGCCCAGGCTCCTGTTTGAGCTTGGGCAGCTTGTGTTGTCTCCCTGGCCGCATCCTGGAAGGCTGTGTGTGGGGCTGGGTCCTGCCAGGATGTCTGGGTGTGGGAAAGGTGCCTCCCTGCCCTCCACACGCCAGTGCTGCCACCAGCTAATGCCTCGTTAAATATGGACTGTTTGCTCCACCTTGTCCCGGGAGCTGAGGCAGGGGGAGGCTGGTCTTTGCAAAGAAAATTAGGATTTTTCTGCCCTGTGGAAGAGCTTTTCTCCCTGCCTGGTCTCTTCAGTGTGTTGTTGCTCCATGCTGGGATCTGCCAAAACACAGATCACTCCCTGGGTTATGAACTGAGGTTGTCACTTGGGAAGCTCACCTGGTGAGTGACACAAATCCCAGGGAGGTTTTCTGAGCACCAGGGAGTGAACATTAGCTCTGATGAAAGAAATCAAAACCTTGGGAGCTTCCTACTTGAAGTGAGCCCTTTGCAAATACTGTTGTTGCTTGTTCTTGGTGGGTGCAGGAGCAAACACAGCTTCCCCCTGCAGTTCTCCTACTCCATGTGCTTTAAGACACTTAGAATGGGCATATAAAAATGATGCATTTACTTTTCAAAAGTGTTTTTGTGGAGTTTATTTATGATTAAATGCCAGCCCTTTTTTGTGTGTTCCAATAACCATGAAAAAAAAAAATCATGCTGGCAGCCTGTTGCTGCAGAAATGTCCTTTTTCCTTTAGAACCAAATGCTAAAGTTGGGGTTCTAGTTTATTCCCATTGCTCCAGGAGCTGAGGCTTTAAGGAGAGCTGCTAGTTTTCAACAACCCTCTATTAGTCATGGGAACTGACAGTTCTGAAATTAATATTTGCAGATCCCCCCTCCCTGCTCCTTAATGCAAAGAAAACTCTCACCTCCAGCCTGGCTCCCAAGTACGTGATTGAGAACATGTGAATCCACAAGGATTGAACTGGGACTGACCCCTGGGGAGTAAGTGGGTTAATCAAAGCTGGGCTCTTCCCCACACTTCACTCCCTAAAGCTCCTGCATTTCCTCCTGATGGCTGATAAGGAGGGATTGAGTTTATGAAAGAGATGAAGATGTTTGGATAAGGTACAGTACCAAAGCAATCCTGCTGGACGAGTCAGGGCCTGAAGGAAGCCCCTGGAGTTGGAGGGGGTTTGTTGGTTTGGGCTTTTTTTTTCCCCAGGAATCCTGTCTGTAGGGATCCATCCAGGGTTTTGGTGGCAGCTCTGTAGTCTCAAACGCTGGGTGCCCTGGCTGGAATGAGGTGCTCCAAGTCTGGGAGCTGTACTGCTGTGATGGGGACTGAGGCCATGAGACCCAGGGCATTTTTGAGGGCCCTGGCACAGAGACCTCAGAAATATGCTCTAGTTCTTCCTCACCCCCACCTCTGAGAGGTGCAGGGCTTTGAGATGGCCTTGGCCAGCTTGGTACATCCTGTTGGCTATTTAGTACTAACCTGTTCTTCCCTGAAGGCAACCCCCAGGCAGAGGGCACTGGTGTGTCCCTGGCTGTCATTCCATGCCCAAGTCCCAAGTCAAAAAAATGGGGTCATGTTCTTGAGAACAACATTTGGTTATTTCCCTGTTCTTTTGCTGGGCCAGGAAGGCTGACACCTGTGTCTGAGATCATGATCTGTCTGAGATCAGTATCTGTGTCTATTTTTAGACATACCTTATCGATGCTGAAAGAAGGTGAGTCATGGCTTGGAAAGGAGCTGCTTCTCTTCCAGATGTGTTTTGGAAAACAGCTGAGCTTCAAGGGGAGGGGAAGGGAAGCAGCAGTGGCAATGACCCATCATGGGTTGTGGCATCTTGAGCTCTCTGTGGATGTTGGAGGGCAGCCTGTCCCCCTTGGATCAGTGTCTCTTTGCTGCAACACGGTGGCATCTCAGAGGGCACTGAGCAGCCTGGTGTCTGCAGTGGGAGAGGAGCTGACAGTTCTAAGGGTTTTCCTAAACCCTGTGATTCCAGTCCCCAGTCCTAGAGCAGTGGGTGGTATCCTGGTGCACTGAGGCTGGTGTGGAGTGCTCCGAGAGGCACCTGCATGTTGGGGCTCCTGTTTGGTGCTGCAGGCTGGGCAGGGTCTGCTGAGCCCCTCCTGTAGCCCTGCTCATGGTCACAGTGGTTGTCCCCCTGCAGCCTCCCCAGGACTTCTCCACTTGGATGCAAAGCCATGGAGTGCTGAAGCCACAGGTTGCCCTCCCTGGGAGGACTTACTTTGCCCTCCTTCCTCCTGAAGGGCCCTGCTATAGCTGGACCCCCAGGAGGATGCTGCTCCTGTGACCTCAGATCAGCTCTGAGTGCCCACAAAGGCTTTCTGCCTCCAGGAGAGTTGCAGGTGAGGTGGGGAAAGTTAAACTTCTGGACCTCTGGGCGTGATCGTTGCCCCTCCTTTGATATCCCCCCACCTCGGCAGGAAAAGCAAGTAACTCAGTAATTGGGGTTGATGTCTCCATTAAAGGGCTGCGGCAGTGAAGTGGTTGTTTGTGCCGAGAGGGGAATGCCCACAGGTAATTTATCTTGACATTTATAGAAAGCATAAGGGTTTACTCATTCATAAAATGAAGGGACGGGGTGTTTTGCTGCACCGGCTGAGCTCTGGAGCTGCTCGAACATTATTGTAGCTGATCGTAATCGTTTCCGGACGTGCCCCAATGTGCCCACGGGGGGGTTGCATGGGAACAGTAACAATGTGGGGCAGGAGAGAGAACCTGTTGGACAGGAATGGGCCGACTGGAGCTAACAAATCCTCTTCCTCCCAGGGCTTTTCTGAATGACAGGAGAGGGCGAGAGCCAAGGGGAGGATCTGCTGGTGGTTGGCACCCTGAGCTGGCAGGCACTGGGCTCTCAGCTTGATTTAGCTGGAGGGAGTCCTGCTGCTGGGGCTCTGTGCTCTGCAGCTCTGGGGAATGGCAAGGAAGGCTTTGTTTTTAGAACAAACTGTTTTGAAAATGGTTTTTGTTGATCAAGCAAAGAGAGAAGCTGCTCTGTGCAGAATAGAGCAGAAGTGAAGGGTCTGGGTCCAGCCTTGGACCAGAGAGAGCAAATAGCTCAATTCCTGTGCTGATATTTGTCTGCTTGGGGAAGGTCTGTGGATTCCCTTGAGTGTGGACCTGCCTGCTGTGTGGACAGTGTGGCTGGATAGCTCGGGAATGCCCGGGGTGGCTCTGTCAGTGCTTTGGAGAGCTGCAGGACCTGTGTGTGGGTGCACTGGCTTGCAGAGCTTTGTTCTTCCCAATGGTGCATCCACAAGCTGCTCTTGGGAACCCCATTTAGCAGGTCAGGAGGTTGTGGAGATGCTCTGGCCCATCTGTCCTTGCTGCTGAGATGGTCACATCTGTTGGCAGAGAACCAGGGCCGTTGGGTTATCATAAAGTCTGTGGTGACACTCTGGCTTTTTATGGCTGACCTTGTGGCCCTGGGCTGAACAGTATCAGAAGTGTTATCATCCATAACCCCCCTGTAATCCAACATGTTAATGAGCCCCAATCTCTTTCTAAACTGGCAATTGTCTTCCTAAACTGGCAATTGTGGCAAAACTCTCTGTGATCAGCAAGTGGGATGTGCTGGAGCAGACCTGGAGGTCTTGCTTTGGAGAGCAGAGATATTTGATGCCCAGGCTCCAATCCTCAGGGGCTGGAAACAGCTCTTGGGTGATGGTCTCTAGGAGTGGGCTATGACAGGGAGAGCAAGACGTTCCCTGAAGAGACCTCCTGGTGCTTCCCAAGGCCCTGGAATGTTAAGCACGGAGCTGCAGTGACAGTGACTTGTGTCTTGATAGACAGGGAGAGCCCAGTGTGGTGTTGGAAGCAAGACATGACCTGACCCGTGCTGCTGCAGAAGAGATGCTGAAGACTCTGCAGCTTGGGGCACTGGCTGCCTGACTCTAAGACTCTTGGTTCTGAATTGGTTTTCCCCTTTCTGGTTGCTGCCAGAAATTAGTGCCCAAAGTGGGAGATGTCAGGCATCTGGTGCTTATTGATCTGTAGTTGCCACTAGACTGAAAGTTGTAGGGTTTGGGAAAATGTAGTAATGCTCTCCTGGAAAGAGGCTGAGAGCAGCTTGAGCTGTAGGACAGCTGAGAATCACTGGGGTGCTGCTGGCACCTCACAGCCAGGACAGGCAAAGCTGATGACCCAACATCCCTCCTCCTTGAACTGGAGGAGACAGAGGACTTGCCTGGGCTCTGCTGGCCAGGCTGGGGTGTTTGATAAACAGTTGGACTGACAAGGAGAAACCTGCCTGAAACTGTTTCCAGGTGATAAAATTCCTGTGCTGCCGATGCACTGATTAGTGTGGCTTTGGGAGGTGACTCTGGGCTTGGCTCTGGGTCTCTCCCTCCCCTCAGTGTCTCCTCTGAGCACCTTTCTGGCTGTGCCCACCTGCCTTCATTGGAATGCCATGTGGAAGACGGCTCTAAATGCCACATTTCTGTCCCCCTGGGTGGGTGAAGGGGCTGGGTGGGCTGAGCAGGGTTTGGTCCCCCTGCACCCATCCCCTGTGCTCAGCCAGCTTTTCCTCCTGTCTCTTGGGAGTGGCTGAGCCGCAGTTTTGGCAACAGCGTCTGGGGGGGATGACGTGCAGGACTGTTTGAGCAGGTGATTTGAGCTGTGAAGCAGCCAGTGCTGCAGGGGATGGTCCTGAGCCTGGAGCAGGGTATGGTGGCTGTCGCTGTATAAGCTTTCAGGAGCTTGGGTTAATCTAAATCTTGATTGAACAAAGTGCTTCATCACTGGCTGGGTTTGAGGTGGGTGAGTCACCCATTGAGTCACTCTGTTCCCTTGCCAGCTGGGGGACCAGAGAGGGGACACTGCTCAGAGCTGACTGAGCTGCACAGTCCAGAGCCCTCCTGGTGCTGATCTCCTTCCCTGCGTGCTCCCAGTGCTGCCTGGAAATGTCTCTGCTCCCCCTGGATGACTGAGGTGCCAAGGCGCGGTGCAGCCCCTGCCTGGAGCTCCTCTGGGTGCCCTCCCCGTGCCCTCGGGGCCTTTCCTGTTCCCTGCTTTTACCAAGGGGGCAGCTCGTGGCCTTGCTGCGGTGTCCGGGAGCATCCCCTTGTGTCAGGGTGCAGCCTGCGGCTATCCTGGGCTGAGCGGGGATGCTCACAGCGTCCAGCCCAGCTCGGGATAGGCGTCTTGAACAGCAAAAACAAAGATTTGGCCATAACCCACTCCAAAATCTCGAGGTGCTGAAGCCCCTTGGCTGCAGAGTCGGGGTGGGATCCGGTGGGGTGTGTGGGGTACCGGGGGGTGCGGGGACGGGAGACCCCCGAGCGGCGCCCCCCACGCCGGTGGCCCCGGGGGTCGCTCCCTGGAGCCGGGGGCGAGCCCATGACATCACCTCCGCGGCCGCCCATTGGCTGCCCCGCCGATGACGTCACCCCCACCGGGATGCGGCGTTGCCATGGGAACGGGATGCGCGCTCCCCGCTCGCGGCCGCGCGCGCCCGGGGAGCGTGGGATCAGCGCGGGGAGGAATCGCTTGGCTGCGATCAATGAAGACAATTAAGAGTTTATGTTCATTAAATCGGGATGCGCTGACGCCTGGCGCAGGGTGGGGGATGCTCCTCTGGAGATGAAACCTCTCGGCCAGCACCTTGAGCAGCCTTTGGTCGGGTCGGCGGGAGCCTTTCCCATGCTCGGTGTCCTCAGGGAGTCAAACAACTGCGTTCATCTCATTTAGCAACACTTAATCTTTCACCAGCCCTGAAACAAGGCTTATTAAAGACCTGGCCGCTGTCTCGCTGGAAGGAGAAAGTTAAAAAGAAACTTTAGAGCATTACCAAAGAAACATTTTAGCGAAAAAACAAACCCAAGCGCTGGGCAGCAGTTTCAAGGGTGAGGTGGCTGGGAATGTCAGTGGGAGCAGGCAGTCCAAGGCAGCTGGTTTGCCGGGAGCGGGGGCTGCGGTGCCGCCCTCCTCCAGCCCCCGATCCCTGTCCCGCTCCCACTGCCGGTCGCACGCTATTCCCAAGGACAAAACAAAGCCCTTTACCCCGGGCTTCAACTCTGACCTTGCCGTGGCAGGATTAAAATCTCATGAAGATGGACAACTCGATTGCAAAGAGTTAATTCCCTCCTTCCCTCCCCTCCCCTCTGTTTTTTACTCCTTTTCTTTCCAACTGGCCTGGTTTGCTGTGGAGAAATTGGGAAAAGGAACAGAAAATAGTTGGCCTGTGGGTGCTGGTGGCTGGAGGATGCTGCAGGAGCCCCAGTGGTGCTGCAGCCTGGGCAAGATGGACAACTGGGGCTTTATCTTCCCCCTCCCACATCTGGGGCTTTGCACCCTGTTGTCAGGATTAGAAACAGCTTTGAAAAGCTGTGTTTTGCAAGAATTAGGGTTACTTTGTTCCTTTTCTATGGAAAACAAACAAACAAACCACCTCCCACAATTTCAAGTCAATTTAATGGTAGCTTTCTACGCATCCTCTGGTCTCTTTCAAAACAGAACTTTGTTCTCTTTCCTCGGCTGATTTCCAGCCTGTGCAGCTCCTGGACTTGGAGTCCTGATAAAATGCAAGTTCCCTGGTGAGCTCAGACCTGTGCTGTGTATTGCAGCTCCTGTTTCTGCTTCACTGCCCTTGGTGGGACCCACAGAGGGAGGAAGGTCAGTTCAGAGGATGCTTTGAACACCTTTGCAGAGAAGCTGAGTCCCAGCTGGCTTTGGGAGAGGGAGTTGCCTTCTCACTGTAGCCAAAGTAACACATAGAAGTTTCAATGGAACTTTAAGAGGCTGAAATAAGTGAAAACCTGCTTTGATCTCCTAAAATCTTGTCTGCTGTGAGGCAGCCACCTGTTAACTAATAAATAGGGGAGAAAATGTACCTTTGCTGCTGGTGTGGTCTTGCCCTGAGTTGAGGGGAGCTTTGCTCCTCACAAGCCCTGGCTGTTGGCAGTGCCCTCTTTGCCACCCAGGCAAAGGAATTTCTCATTTATTATATAATGGCTGAGTGTGACTGACATGGCCAGTCAGGAGCTGGAACAAGCCTTTTACCAAGAGGTTCCTCTGAGCTCCCTGAGAGGGAGGGGGATGTGGCTGAGCGCCTTCCCATCCCTTTGCCAAGAGGCAGAGACATGGGGGCTCAGGAGAGTGGGCTGTGGGTGCCTGGGATGTCACTTGCAGGTCTTGGATGTGAGAGAAAGGAGATGTAGGATCTCCAGGAGCATCCCTGGGGCTGCTCTGCTGGGGTGTCTTGGAGGGGGCTGTGAACTTGGGGCCAGCTGCGCTCAGGCGCCTGACTCCTATTGAAGTCAGTGGGATCTGGGCTTTGGAAGCAGAGGCTGTGCCAGCCCGTGGACTGAAAGGCTCCTGACCCGTTTGAGGCCAGGCTGAGGGTTATTGTTTGCCTCCTCACAGGCTGCCAGGAGCTGTTTGGGCTGCAGTGCCTGTGCCCTCTCCTTGTGGGCACTGCTGGGAGCCCACGGCACAGAGGACCCTTGCTCCTGGTACCCGGGCTAAGAGCATCCCCATGTCCCTCTGGGCTCTGAGTGCTGCTGAAACCATCCTGAGGCTTAAGTAGGGCAGGCAGAGGGAGTGTTTCACTTGCTGTTTGTACCAGCAAGGCTTGTGCAAACCTGTGTTCCTGGTGGATGTGCTGGTGCAGTGCCCTCAGTGACCTCCTCACCTGTGGTGTTTTACTCAAAATAAGAGTGGATGATGCTGAGGGACACAGGGATGGCTCCAGCACGTCCACCTTGTGTGCTGCCTTTCTCTCCCACCCTGGCTGTTGCCCCAGCTTGTCCCCCTGATGAAATGTGGAGGATGCTTTGGAGGAGGAGCTGCTTCACAGGAAGGGGAAGAGTTGAGCCCTGTTGTTGTTTCGTGGCTGGCACAGTTTGGAGCACGTGGCTTTGAGGGGAAGGGTAACTGCTGGGCGCCAGCGTGGGTGTGGAGGGTGTTGAGATGGTGCAACTGACCCTGGGGAAAGCAAAGTCATGGAAATACCGGCAGTGAGGGCAGAGAGAACTGAGGAATTTCATGCAGGAATTGCTCCTGCAGCTGTGAGGGGAGGTGGCACAGGGATGAGGGGGAGCAGATCCATGGGCAGGGTCTGGGGAGGTACCCTGGGGCAGCCCCTGCTGTGGTGGGGGATGTAGATCCTGGGTTTTGGGTGCTCAGCATCACAAGCTTTCAGGAACATCCCTAAAAGCAAGGGGAGATGGGCAGAGCCGGCTCCTGGAGAGGGATGGGAAGAGCATCTTCTCACATCCAAATGATCAGGAGCAGAACTCTGCTTTGGGCAGCAGTGTTTGTGGTGCAAATCAGTTCTGACCTGCCTCGAGATTCCAACAGCATTTTAATTTCTTTAATAAACCCTGTGCCATCCTCTGTGGAGTGGGGAAGGCAAAGGGGGAGGGCAAACCTGGTTTTCAGCCTGGTATTACTAAGCAACCATGCCCTAAAATTCACAGCCCAACGGAGAGAACTTTGTTTACCAGGAAGAAAACACTTGAAAAGGGGAATCTTTGGCGGAAGCTTGACAGGATTAATGCTGGGGTTTCTTGAGGCAGTTCTGTTGTTTTTCAGGGCCTGACCTTAGTGCTCTGATTTGCTTTTGCCAAGCGACTCTTTCCCTGCCTAATTTAGAGCAGGGCATTGTGCTGGGCTGGGAAGGGGGAGGCGGCAGAGCCAGGTTTGGCAGCACAAGTAGGAGCCTGAGATTATCTGGTTTGGAGTGCAGGGAGTCGGTCATTAGATGCTGTGCTTCTGAAAATCCTGCTGTAATTAATTTTCTCCTGAATTAATTAGAGGAATTGTGAAGGGAGGCTGGGCTGGGAAGGTGCAGGGGAAGTTTTTCAGGGTGATATACATGTTGTTGGCAGAGCAGGAATTGAATCACCTTCCTCCCCCTTCCTGGGCTGTTTGCTTGAGCTGCTCTTGGCCATGGTTGATGTGTGGGCAAGGGTGAAGGTCCTGGGCACAGCATGTCCCTGGTGAAACTGTCCCAAATGCTGGTTCAGGGCATTCACCCTGGGGTTTTTTTTGGTGTGTGCTACTGGCACAACCAGCACTGAAGTGGAACAGGTGGGATACGCAGTTTTGTGAGCCTGAGCTGTGCTGTGTGAGGGTCTGTCACCTCCAGGGCTCCTCACATGGGGGCCAAATGTGCAGGAGGAAATTCAGCCTCAATTTTTGGCTCCAGCACAGGGGAGGGCTTAGGAGTTGTGGGTTTGTTTTGGGCTCTGCTGTGTAACATGGGTAGAATTGCTGCCTCTGCCCAGAAACAAGGGAGCAGTGATGCCCTGAGCTGTGCATATGAGAGGATGCAGAATGGGGGGCTCTGTCTCGGGGTCCCTGTGCTCAGCAGAAAGGTCTCCACACCGTGCCCAGCTTGGCTCCCTGATCCAGCCCCTCCACTGGCATCAGGCAGCTGAAATGCATGTGCTGGGGGGTGTGCACTGATGGATACACTGCCTGCTGTCTGTAGGTGCAAGAAGGTGAAATTCCCTGGCCAGGTCAGACCTTCCCTTTGCCTCGGTGGTGCCTCTGTGAGCTGCTGGGCAGGTGGGACAAAACATGCCTGGAAAGGGGAGGGTGAAGAAAATTCCTGCTGGTTTTGCCAAGGCTGTGCCCCCACCATCCCTCCAGAGCTCACCTGGCCCAGGTGAGCCGGGGCACGGATCCACCTGCCCGTGGCTCCGGCTCGGCTGCTCCGTGGGCACAGAGAGGTGTCTAATCCTTCCTTCCCGCTCGGGGAGGCGCAGGGAAGGGAGGGCAGGCTGACGAGCATGGGAATCTGCGAGGCTATTCAGCGGTAATTATCGGCCTCAATACCGAGCGAGGGGGAGAAGGGGGGCAGCTGCGAGCGAGGGGAAGATCCACGGGGAAAGCAGATTCCTCCCCCTCCTCACCAGGGAAAGGGAGCAGGCTGGGAGCGAGGGGAGGGATGGAAGTGGGGGCATCTTCAGGCGAATCCTCCCTCGCCGTATGGGGTGGGTGGTGCGGCTGTGCCACCCCCTGCGAGCACGGGGCCGGCCAGCCGGGCCGGGGCATCCAAGTGCTGAGCCTGTGCCTCGGAGTCAGGGTCCCCCAGCTGGTCCTGACAAGCTGCTGGTTGTGGAATGGTGCAATGCGCTATTGCACCTGCTTAATTAACCCCAATTAGTCCAAGTGCTGTTGGCTCTTCAGGCGGTGGTGCCTTCTGGGGGCACAGCCCTCACCAGCAGCTGGTGGGACCCGGACAAGGAGCTCCTGAAGGCTCCTGTGGTGACACATTCAACGTGCCTGATCTGGGAACTGGTTTGGCACATCCGAACCCCCAGCTGAAAGTGGGGTTGGGATATCTGTGTCTTCAAGGCTCCCTGTTTCTGTGTCAGCCATGCACACAGACCTCAGGGCTCCTGTGGCACAGGAATAGAAGAAAGCAGACTGACCTGCAGGTCCTCAATCCATTTGGGAACCCCTGCCCTGAGGGAGTTCAACACTGTTTTTCCCAGTTTAGGATGTTTCTGAAGTAAGCACTAAGGATGCTGGATGCAGGGTCTTGTAGAGGAATGGTCTGGAAATGGAGACAGCACTGCTCTTTCCTCCAGGTTCTCAGTGGTTCTCCCAGCCTAGTCTCACCTTCCCAATTGACTGAAGAATGTCTCTTCCCCTTAAATTTCAGCGGAGCTTTTCTTTACCAGGGATTGGGTATGCCCTTCCTGCCACATTCCCGTGGAAGGTGTGCTGCCAGGTTTAATTGCCCCTTTAACAAGCTGTGGCACACCAGTTGGCTCTGGCATTATCCTTCGATGCACCCAGGCTGGGTTTTGCTACCGTAAGGACCAGAGCTGGATTCTCCAGCAGTTTCCACCCTGTGCACCAGGTCTGGCAGCTCAGGGCTCCCCATTCCCCTCCTTTTTTGCCCCAAAACTGGGTGATTTGTAAGGCTGTGTTGAGTGGGGGCTCAGGTTGCACTTCAAGGGGCTGGACTGGACGGATCCTCCCCTGTGCAGCACTCCTGGTCCCAGTGGCCTCGCTGTTCTGTGCTGTCCTGCTGCAGGTGCAGGACCCACTTCCCTGCCTGCCTCTGCTGCTTCGGGGCTCCAGAGCTGAGGGTAATAAAACCCCCGAGGTCCCTCTGCCCCTCTGAATGGGAGCTTTGTCTCTGCAAAAAATGACTTGAAACTGATCTGGGGAAAGGCGATTGTTATCTGGAGGCTCCTGAACTGTTTGGATCCTGACTTTGTTAGAGATCTTGTAATTTAAACTTCAACCTGCTTATTAGAAATTTGAGAGAATAGTTTAATAATAAAAAGCAGATTTTTTTTTTCTTCTTTGTTCCTGTGTTCCTGTCCTCCTCTTTCTCTGGGCTGCTGTGGATATTTAATCGTCTGATACAACCCCCCCTTCGCCTCCCTCTTTGCTTTTATTTTTTTAAATAGTGGGATAAAATGGCAAAATGTTTCTTTTTGAGGGCTGCCAAGGAGAGATCACACAGGCCTGTCCCTGTGGTCCCTGAGCGTGCATTTTGGAGCAGAGAGAGCTGAAAGGAGCTGCAGGCAATGCCAGCTTCTGAGTTGTCCTTGGTTCCTGAGGATCCCCTCCACTGTGAGGGTCTGGAAATTCATCTGGGTGAAGGGGGTTCCTTTCCTCATGGGGGGGTCTCCCCTGAGCAGGGTCTATCTGGCTGCTCTCTGCCTGTGCTCAGCTCACTGCCCTGTCCCACTGACTGCAGTCCTGTAGTGGGGTTGAGGTGGCATTTGGGAGCTCTTCCCAAGAATGATCCTAATCTCCAAGTTCCCCCTGGGCAGCAGCTCCTTGACCCCAAAAAGCACCCAGAGGAGATGTGTTTGGACATGTGTGGGGTGTATCAGCATTCCTGCTGCTGTCCCATTCCCTCCCTCACTCCCTGTGCTGGGGTTGCCACCTGCCAGGGGGCTGGAGGTGTTGATCCAGAGCCCTTGCCTGGCCTGGGGTGCTGTTGGGAGAGGCTGGGACCGTGTGGGGCTCCCCCAGGATTTGGTGTGACATGGGTGGGCAGCAGCCGTGGTGGTTTTGCTCTGTCCCAGTTCTCTGCTGCTCACCCTGATTAGAGATTCCATGGCACAGGCAGGGCTGGCTGTGGGAGGGCAGTGACTGAGCCCGTGTCCAGCTGGATGGGGAACCTCCCAGGGTGCAGGAATGCACAGGGATGGGTGGGAGCCCACAGGGGTCACCCCAGTGGGTGTGGGAGCCATCCCAGTGGACCCACATTGCTGTCAGTGCTCAGGTACCTCTGGTTCATCCCTTGGGTGCTCTGAGGGAGGAGTGTGGGCTTTAGTTCCTGTGGCTGCCTCCCAGGGGAGTGAAAACTGAGCTGAGTGGTCCTGGGTGAGAGGCTGGGGCTCTGTCAGGGTTTGGAGGTGGCCTCTGGGCAGCGGTGCAAGTGCAGGGAAAATGTCATTGCAGACAGGCAGGGCCTGGCAGCCCCACCTGGAGCAAGAGACTGCAATTCAGGCAGGAGGAGTGTGGCAATTTTAGCACTTAGAGACTGTTGGAGACTGGTGCTCCCAGGGCTGTTCCTGGTGGAGAGGAATTAAAGGGAGGCAGAGCTCAGCTGGAGCTATGAGCAGTTTGCAGATTTGGCAAAGTTGCTGTTTAATGACCATAGTTGGGCTCATTTGGAGGCAAAGGAACAAACTCATGGAATTATCTGTGTTTAGTCGTGCTTGTGAGCTCTGGACTTGCTAAGACACTTGTATGGAGGCACTTCATCCCTGGGGATGCTTTCCAGGCTGGGGCTGTTTGGGGTGGCTGAGGGGACAAGCTCCCCCTTCGTGCTGGAGGGGGGCAATCCTGAGGAGAAGGGGAGCTGTATTCCATGAAATGGGCAGCTCTGGGAAGAAGGGGAGCTGTATTCCATGAAATGGGCAGCTCCAGGGGAGCTGATTCCATGCATATGTAGAGGCTGCTGAGTGATTTCCTGCTGGGCCTGGGTTATGTTGGTTCATATTGGCTCCTGCTCTGGATGCCACTTCCATGACATCATTTGGCTCTTGAAGAGTGGAGGAGGTGAGACACTTCTGAGCGATTATCTAGTGCAAATAAGCCTTGGTAAATAGACTCAGCAAAGTATTGATACTGAGACTCTTTCTCTTCCTAATTTCCTGCCCTTGGGTGAGTTTGCCAAGTAGCCAAAAATAAAGGGGGGGACCCAAACCCTTCAAACCCAACCTCAAACCAAGACTTCAGATTTCAAGTCAGGGCATATAGCTACTGTCATCCAGGTAATTGAATTAGCAGTTAATGACATAACTTCCACCTGGGATCTTGGCCTAGGACTAATTTTAGGAAATGAGTCTATTTAACCTGTTTGTATTAGCTGGGGATCTTCCTCCCAGACCTGTGCTCTGATGTTCTCACCATTACACTGCCAAACTGGTGGTCCCTGCCCTGCATGGAGCTGACTTTCCTGGGATAAATTCTCCTGAAGAGGCATTCAAACCAGTGCTTGTTGACATGTCCTGTGGTTGCCTCTTACCTGTACAGCACCAGCATGAATGAATTTCACTTGTGAGGTAGGAAGAACATGATCCCTGAGGGTTGATGCCTCTGAGCTGTGAAAACCAGGAGTTTTTCCATCTGAGGAGGAATTCTCGTGCTCCCTGTCCCTTTCCCAGTGCCACCAGCAGCTTTGCTTTGCTCCATGTCTGGGACCCAGCTCAGTGTGGGGGCTCTGGTCAAGTCCCATGGTGAGCAGATGCTCTGCTCTCTTGGGCTGGCAAACTTTAACTAAGAGAGCCCGTTTTTTATTAACCTGAATTTCCTTCTGGTTCCACCCTTACCTCTGCAGAAAAGAATCTGACCCCTCGCTCTCACCATCACCTTCACTCCCCCCCTGCCCCCCTCCCTGCTGTTGCTTTGTGGTTTGGGTGAAACTCTGTAAAAGCTTCCTGTGGCTCTCTGTGGCCAAGCCATCCCTTGGCCGTGTCCCTGCTCCCTCCTGCCTTTGTCAGAACTCCTGAGGGAGCTTTCAGGCTGGCACAGCAGTGGTGTTAAGCCTGTCATAGGTCCCTCTTAATTAAATTTGAAAACTGCTTGGATAAGAGGGTTTTCTGAGCCAGTCAGGTGCTGGGCCATGGGCCTGAACGACTGCCACAGACTAGCACTACCACCCACAGTCCTGATCCCCATGACATGTGCACAGATTATGGAGAAATCCCTCAGCAATGAGGCAGCTTTAACTCCTTCGTGCTCTGGGGCTTTTGCAGGGATGCCCTGGGATCCCTGTGCTGCCTTCCCAGGGCTGGAGCAGCCAGTGGTGCCAAGAGCAGTGGCACAGACATCCTCCATCCCCCAGTGCCGTGTGGGTATGTGCAACCTGTCCAGGACAAGTGCCATGTCAATGTTTTCTTTGGATGTGGTGTGGAACAAAAGGAGGAACATCTCCCAGGCTGTGGCTGCAATGAAAGAGGGAGGCCTGGGGTCACTGTTCTGCCAAGGAGGAATGAGTGAAGGAGTGGAACAGTCTCCCATGGGGAAAGTTCTGTGCAGTGTGATGGGATGATTTGCTTTCTTCTTGCTTCCTCCCAGCCCATCCGTGTCCAGCTTCCCAGGGAGCTGTGCCTACTGAACCTGCAAAAAGGGGCCATGTTCCCTGGTAAATGCAAACTAAATAAATAGGTCAGAGCTTTAATCCATCCTGCTCCAGACCTGGCTCCTGCCAGCTCCAGGATGTGTTTTCTGTTGCAGTTTTGGGCCTTTCTGTGTGCCCACCTTCATCTTGCTTGTCACCGTGTGTATCCAGCAGAGAGCTGCCCATGCAATTGCTGGAGGCTTTGGAACTTTTCAAAGAAGCAAAACTTTCTTCATGTCCACTTGGAGGAAAAAAAATGAAACCCAAATTTGAGCAGCCCAGTCCCTATCCTTTAGGCACCTGCATTCTGCCTGGGAGGCTTTATAGGGAGGTTTCCCCAAATGGGTCATCAGCAGTGTTGAAGCTGTTGTACCCACTCGCTGTTTTCCATGTGGTTTCCAAAACTCGCTGCTTTCCTGGGATGGGTAAGAGCTGGAAAAAGGCAGGCAGGGCTGTGCACGTGCAGGGAGATGTGTGACTGTGCCAGCAGCACCGAGAGCTTTGTCTTTTCTCACAGCTCCCAGTTCTTGACTGGTGCCTTGCCCTGATGGCAGTAGGTGTTTGAGTCAGGAGGCAGCACGATTAAAAAGCAATAATGCAGCTTGGCGAAGCATTTTGGAGCCTCCTTCCAGCCTGCAGTTTTGCTGGAGTCAGGCTTTTTTGGTCTCCCATTAAATCACACGTTCCCAAGGAGCCTTTGAGCCTGGTGCACTGGGCACGTTCCAGAGCCGGGCCAAAACCAACAATTATCTCCAGTTTCAGGAAATTTGAAGCTGTGGTGAACAGTGTCTTCTCAGGGCCTGACAGGTGACACAGGTGGCTGTGGCATTAATCACCTCGGCGGGTTGTGCTGGGGAGAGTTGCTCAAGAAGGGGCTGTCTGAGGTCGGGAGGGGTTCAGGGCTCGGGGTTTGTGGGCTCAGGGACTTGCAGCCAGCCCTGCTCGGGGATGAACTTGCCCTGTTGGCTCGATGTGACCCACGGAATTCTGTTTCCTCCCCTGGCTCGCTGTTGTTCCCCCGGGCAGTGGGGAAATCACTCTATTGCTTCCTGCAAAGAAATGGAGGTAGAAATTTTTATGGGCTGTTACTTGTTCTTTACCATTAAGTAAGGTCTGAGGGAACACTTTATTTGCTGAAATGTTGCCTTTCATGTTTTCTGTGACTATTCTGATCAAACATATTGGAAACTTAGGGCTCTGGGTTCCCCTCTGGAGACAGTCCTTTGTCTATCCCCCCAGCTCTTCAAGCTCTGAAGGTTTTGGGTTCGTGAGGTGAACAGGGAATTGTCTTGGCTCAGTGACTGAGCCAGCAGCCAACATCCTTCCAAGCCCTGTTGGTTGGTCCTGGGACCTGCCAGCCTGGAGAGGGGGGTGTTGGCATCTCTGCATGGCTGGAAATCCCAGGCTTTTACTCCAGGGCAATGGGATCAGGAGCTGCAGGAGCTCCTCCCCAGATGCCTCCAGCAGGGAGGAAGGATATGTTTAATCAAAGTGAGTCCCTGCTGTTTGAGTTCCTGGTTTGGAGCTTGATATCATCTAGAAACTGACATGGGGAAGTAAACAATGACTCTGATTTTATTTTAGTCTTCTTTCTCTTTCTCCTGTTATTTAGCTTTTTAATTACTTCAAGTGTAGCTGAAACCATAAGTCCCAGCAGAGGTAATGATCTGTTTGTGGGGAGGCTCTGCTGCCAGTCCCTTCCTGTAATCCTGCAAAAGCCCAAAAGAAGAGGAAATATTTTTCTAAGGCAGCCGAAATGAGTCGTCCTTTGGCTGTTCACTGTAATAATACTAGGTGTGAAAAAACCCTCTGGTATTTATGAGCAGATGTGATTCAGGAATAATGAAGACCTGAGAACGTGTCATAAGGTCATGTGGATCAATGAATCATCTGCTAGACATGGTGGGTTTGCATATCAAGCTGGAACTACTGCCATTTTTCTGTTGCTGCCTGGTGGCAGTGGGACTTTTGGATCCTGAACAAGTCCAAAGTGTTCCCAAGAGGAAGAGAGACCTGGCTGCTGTAGAGGGATTACACCAGGAAAGAAACCTGAGTTGACAGGAGCCACCTCTTACTGCTGTCTGCAGCTTTGATGAGGAAATGTATGTTTCTGTTGAGCTGTGCAGAGAAAACAAATATCACCCCCTGAGCTGCCTTCAAAGGGAAGAACTTCCTGCCCTCCGTGTCGCCAAGGGCTGAGCAGTTAACGTGGCACCCACGTGCCTGTGGCTGAAACGGCGTGGGGAGAGCCTGGAGAGAACCATGGAATGGTCTGGGTTGGAAGGGAGCTTAAAGTTCATGTCCTTCCACCCCCTGCCACGGGCAGGGACACCTTCCAGTAGCCCAGGTTGCTCCAAGCCACATCCAACCTGGCCTTGGACACTTCCAGGGATGGGGGAGCCACAGCTTCTCTGGGCACCCTGTGCCAGGATCTGCCCACCCTCTCAGGGAAGGGTTTCTTCCCAACATCCCATCCAAAGCTAACCTAAATGCTAAGTCTGTACTAGTAGAGGGCCACTGAAATGCTGTTCCCTGGGGTTTCTTCATTTTGATGAAGAAACTCATGGGTGAACAGGGATTTGAAAAGTTTGCTGTTGCTTTTACAAAATCCTTTCCTTGCTGCTTGTCCTTCTTTCCATGGTTTTCCTCCTCTGTTTTCTCCCCTTCCCTCTCTTGCTTGCTTGAAGTTCAGGGCAAACATGCGCAGCCTTCCCAAGAGAACATTTTGGCAGTCATAACTTGTTAAACACTGTAATTAAAATATTTCTCTCATTAACTTGGAAATAATGTTTCTTCCTAAATTATACTGAGGATTTTTTTTTCTTTGCTAATTAAATTGGCAGTTTCAACAAAACTGCATCAGAAAACAGAAAATCCTGGAGTGGTGAGGCTGCCCTTGGTGGGTCTCTCAATCAGCTTCCTGCAACCAGGACCATTTGCAAAACAGGGAGAGATTGTCAAAGTGATTTTAAGAAGGGTCTGCCCTGGCTGGGTGGTGGGACAGCTCAGAGGTTCATTGTCAGGAGGTTTTTTTGGGCTCTTTGGACTAGAAATGTCTTTTGGTGTTTCCTGTGGGAATCCCTTGAGGATCTTGGTCTGTTTTCTGTTGGGATGGTACAACTCATGAGTTCACTGCCAGGAGGTGCTGCTGGATCTTCATCCCTGTGGAGTCACAGGCTGATGGAGAACCAACACAGCAGGAAAAATCCTTCTCCCCAGGGACCTTGCTTGTAGCTCTCCAGGCTGCTTTCAGCATTGCCCCAAATTCATCCCATCACATGAAAGGGTCCATTGCTCCTTCAGCAGCTGGATGGGGGCTTGTTCTCTGTGCAGAGTGTGGTCCCACCTCTCACTGCTGCAGTGAAGGTCCCTGTCAGGAACACCCAGGGGACGTTCTGGGGAGACCCTTCACTTCCTAAAAGAGTTTGTTGTTTGCTGTTGTGAATCATGTTGTAAGCCTTTAACCCCCCAGGATTTTGTCCCTGTGCTTGCACCAGTGTCGAACTCCCCCCAGGTGTGAGTGGGTTTGGGGTCTCTGCGGAGCTGGGTGGTGTCAGCCTGGCTGCCCCACGAGCTCCTCCTTCCCGTGGCTGTGAGATCCCTGGTGGGATGGGGCAGCAGGAGCCGGGGGGGTGCTCCGAGCTCCCCACAGCCACCAGCATCCCTCAGGTGACAACCCCGACAAAAGCTGGCTCTGCTCCTCTGCCGGTTCCCGGTCGGGGCTCCCAGCCGGGTGTGCTCTGTCAAGCTGCCGATTGCGGTTCAGAGCAAGGACAGCCTTATGTACACATCGCCCTGGCAACATTTAGGTAAAAGCCTCGCAGAGCTGCACATTCCGGGCTGCTGCCTCTCCGTGCCTGTGGCATGTGGGCTGTGCCCTGACATCAGCCCGGGCTGCAGGGAACACCCGAGCTGCTTTAATTACCTGCCCTGCCTCCTGCTCCTCCTGCTTTTGGAAATCTCTACCTTGTGCAGAGTGGATTTTTTTTTTAATTTATTTTATTTTTTGAAAGTAGTGTCAGTTCCAAACCTCGCTGCAGATCTGTGCCTGAGATCTCCCAGGGACAGGGCACAGTAACCCCGAGGCAGGGTGTGGGCAGGGTGGACCTGGCTTGGGTTGATGCAAACTGCCCAAGGGCTTTGGCACCAGGATGGGTGGCCCTTGCATTTACTGAGTGTATCAGCGGGGTTAATCCAGCAGCATCTGGAAACTCTTCTGCATGAGGCTGCTTGAATGTAGCTGGGGCCAAACCTGTCACAACTAATTTAGTCATTTAGGAATGAAGAAGCTGATCTGACTGGCTAAGTCAACCCACCAGCCTTGGACCTTTATTTTGGGATGGATGGATGGAGGCTCCCAGCCCTCTCCTTTGGCTCCTGGGGGAAGCAGAGTAGCTGGAGGGGGTGAATATTCCTCTCCAGGGAGCTGACAGTCCTTGGGGCACCTTGGGGCACTGGGGTGAAGGGGTGGCATTTATTTCTGTTTGTATACTCATTTTTGGTGACGCTTTCTGAATATTCAAGGGGCTTTTTAAAGAGCAAAGCCTCTTTAAAAATGGGATTTGAAAGCCACCTTTTTTTTAAGGGGCTTTTCAAGGCCAGTTTGGATGGGGCATTGAGCAACCTGTTCTAGTGGAAAGGGTTCCTGCCCATGGCAGGGGGTGGAAAGAGATGAGCTTTAAGGTTCTGTCCAACCCAAACCATTCCATGATATCAGACCTAGCTGATGGTGGGTGTAGTGAGACTGAGCTTATGGGTTGCTCAGCTGGGCTAGAGAGGGTGTTAAACTGACCTGCTGTTATTTGGGAATTCTCAAATAACTGCTTTAAACTGTATTCCAAGCGTGCTGATTGTATCATTAACTTCAAGGATGGCCTTGTGTGTTGCTTTCTGAGGCTAATCTAAGTTTTGAAACATTCTTGGGCTTCTGCCTTGAAGTTATGATGCTGTGCTAGACTTCAGCAGTGCACTGGAATGCAGAGACTCCTGATTTTCACTTTGCTACTGGTGGTTTTCCAGACCCCTGGGCTCATCCCTTTCCCTCTGTGTACTCCTGTTTCCCTTGTGCAGAATGGGAACGTTGCCTCCCTCCTGCCAGCACGCTGCAAAATATGCCTAATGTTATTTCTCCCCTTGGGAAAGGAGTAAACCCTTCTGTGTGTTTGCATCACTGTTGTCTTGGGCGCTTTGAATAAAGGTTTTCCAAAGAGGTGCTCCTTGGCATCCAGAGGCATCACAAAGAGGAAGCAGCGTGTCCAGTCTTGCCTCTCCGGGGTGTTTGCTCCCTGCAGGCAGCTCATGGCAGAGAGCAGCATACCCAGTGCCACCGGGCACCCGCAGGGCTCCTGGCCTGGGCATGCAGGGATGGACCAGTGCTTGCCTGTGCCTCGCCGTTCCTGGTGAGATTCCTGCCTCTCAAGGGGCAGGTTGTGTTAAAAATCGTTGTTGATTTTTCACTCATTGCAAAGCTGCAGAATTTTGGAGAACTGTCAGTTAAATCAGCTTCCCCCACCCCACACTGGTGCTGCTTTCATCCAGCTGCATCCGTGAGCAATAGGTTTGGGTGGCAACACAGGATCAGCTGATGGAATTTGTTGGCTCCGGTGGAACCATTTTTAGGCAAGATGTTTTTGCAAACAGTATTTCATCATAAACCCCTGCTGTCAGTCACCTGTAGGCGAATGACTCTCAAAAAACCCAGCCCTAGTCTGAAGGAAATAGGTAGTTCTGCTTGTGCTAAAACCATGTTCTTTTTTTGTCTCTTTATTTAATATAACACTGGGTAAATAATTATTGGCCTCCTGTAGTGCAGAACGGCTGTGGAGGGTCAGCAAGAGTCTTGCAAATGGTTTCAGTTCTGCATTTGATGGCAAAGCCAGAGGTTTCCATTGGCACACAGGACTGCCTGAGCCACATTCCTTCAGCCTGGGGGGGGTGGGAAGGTGGATTCTCAAAGATAAAAATGCCCTGAGCTGCTCTAGGAGCTCTGCCCTGGCTGGAGAGGTGATGGTGGAAGGGGATTCCTGGTCACCGCTGGGTCAGACCTTCAGTGACAGTGATGGACAGACCCCCACTGAGGCTGTTGTCCTTCAGGGCCGGGTGGAAACACAGCTGAGATTTTCCTGTGGCTGCACATAGGGAACAGCTCTGGTTTTCAGTAGGAATTATTGAAACAAGGTGAATTTTTCTGCAACAAGGACCAGCCATGAGCCCTGGCCTGGGAGCGGCTCCTCCTTGGCAGCGCTGCCTCGGCTGCACAGCTGGAGATTGTCTTTATTTGGGCACAAGAGATTGGGACTTAAATAATAATTTACATACCTGACATATTGATGGCAGGTATTTTAAGGATTGACTCAGTCCAGAAGCAGCACCTGAATGGGGTGAGTGGCAAGGGATGAGGTGATGCACCTTTCCAAGAAGGCATTTGATACATGAACACTTCTCAATGCCAGAGACACCCAGGGCTGGAAACAGCCACCAGCCAAATTCCCACTGGAAAAGAAAGTATGGGTTTTTTTAATTTGAGGTTTAATTAAATGCTGGATCAGTTTGTGAGGAAGGGAGAGAGTAAATTCTCCATCCCTTAGAGTCTTTAATGAGAGCAAGCAGCTTTCTGAAAGACCTGCTGTCATCGCTGATCCAGCTGATCTGATCCACACACGGGAACTCGCAGTGGGAGCTCCCAGCCTGTGCTGCTGAGCCAACCCCTCCTGGCCACAGCAGGATTGAAAAGCCACCTTGCAGAGAGGCTGGGGGTCCATCCTGGGACCACATCACCCCAGTACCATGTGATGGACCGTTATCCAGGGCTGCTGTTCTCCAGGAACAGGCTGGTTGCAGCACACAGCCCTTCCCATCTCCAGCTCCTTTCACCACCTCTGTTTAACTGCACTGTCACTTTTCTCGCCTGCTTGTTTGCAAGTGTTTTCTCTGACAGTTACTTTTTATAATGGTGATTTCTCTTCCCCCCCTTCTCTGTTGGTACCTGTTCCAGCCCTCGGGCTCTGTGCTCGGAAATGCATTTGCTGGGGTTTGCCCTGGCCTGCCTCATACATCATCCCGCGGAGGATGGTGTGTGCATCTCTTTGGCATTTATTAACCGCTGCAGCCTGACAGAGCTCCTTCCACTTCTCATGTTTTCCAAAGTTATCTGCTTAAAATAACAGAACAAAGACTGGGGGAATGATGTTCCTCGAGCCCTTGTGTGGACTTCCTGGATGCACATCCTAAATGCTTCGTTTGGGAGCTCTGCCTGCAGGAATCCCCAGGGATGCAGGTGGTGCCCACCCCCTGCCCCGTGCGAGGCAGGAGAGGGGTGGGCTCCAGGTGGGGCTCAAATAAATAAAGATAAAAAGACCCCTTCATCTATTAGTTGAAAATGATAGTGTCAAGTTCCTTCAGGGGCAGTCCAGGTTGAACATCAGGAGGAATTTCTTCATGGAAAGAGTTGTCAGCCATTGAAATGGGCTGCCAGGGGAGGTGGAGTCCCCCTCCCTGTAGAGAATGACTGGATGTGGCACTCAGTGTTTTGGGCTGGATGACAAGGTGGTGGGGACTGGTCCAAAGTTGGACTCAAGATCTTGGAGGTCTCTTCCAACCTTCTGTGAAGTTCAGTTTAATAGAGGCCAAGATTTGTGACTTTAATATCTCCTTGTGCCTATTCCCCTTCCCTGTTACCATTAAGAGAACATCAGCTTTAGCCTCTGCGGGCCTTCAGGTGGTCACTTGGGACACTCCAGTGCCCAGGTTTTGAAGGTCTAGAGAAGTTGGCACTCCCATCTGACCCACTTCTTCTCTGCGGTGCTGACAGGCTGGATTTACTTCCCAGTGCCCTTGGCTCACCCCTGCTGCCCTCCCTGAGCCCTGTAAGTCATGGTGAGAGCAGAAATGCAACCAGTGGAGTCTCAGAGGTCTCCTGGCTCAGGTGGAATTTCATCTGTGACGTGGATTCAATCCCAGCTCCCTCTCCCAAAGGTAGAAGTCTTTCACAACAACACACTAACCAGTTAGATGGAGAACTC
This sequence comes from Margarornis squamiger, assembly GCA_035222235.1. NCBI lineage: Eukaryota > Metazoa > Chordata > Aves > Passeriformes > Furnariidae > Margarornis > Margarornis squamiger. The sequence continues at coordinate 1,498,095 of JAWWTY010000038.1, forward strand.
CCACCTTTCCTCTTCTCTGGGAATAATTAGCTCTCAGCCAGCTAAGGGCAGAAGGGACTTGTTTCCAGTACAATGTTTTTTTCCATCTACACCTAATAACATCTTTAGCTGTGTGTAATTAACTCAGAAGCTGATAGAGTTGTAATTACCCAGCAGAAGCCTGTGAAAAGGATTGCGTTAATCTTTATCTCAGGAACTTTATTAACTGAGATGTTCTGCACTGTTTTGGGATCTGCTGAAATGCCTGAAGTGGTGCTCGAGCTGTGCAGGGCTCTGCACTGTCTCTGGAGTGTCCCCAGCAGCAGATGGGTCCAGTCAGTCAGAGGTTAATATCCTGTTTTGGAGGTTCCTCAGGGATGACACAAGTCCTTCCTCAGAACTCTTGGTTTCTCCTGTTTCTGTCTGTCTGTGGGTGTTGCAGGGGGGAAGGAGGAAGCCTGTGGCTGACTTGTGGTGGCTGTGCCTCGTAGGAAAGACTCATAAAATAACCACATAATATGAAATGGCTGTTTAGCCCTGGAAATTGATAATTAAGGCTTCTCCTGTTTGAATGTGATGAAACCATCACAAACTTGCTGTTCGTACTGCACATTCTGTAAGAATGATGCTAAAGAAGTGAGGGGTTTGGCTCATGGGTCCCTCCATGGCAGATTAAGCTCAATGACTCTATTTTTTGGTGTGTAACTTGCATCAGTTTTGTTTTCGTTATCCCTCTGACTGGGAAAGACGAGTTGAGTTGGTCAAGTGGAGATTACTCAGAGCTGAAGTCATGTGTCATGGCCTTCTGCAGAAGTTCTGAGACAAATAAACCCACACAATGTGCCCCTGGGGATCAGACCCTGGACTGACATCAGAGATTGATGTTAATGAGGGTGCCCTAATTTTGCTCTCTGTATCTTGTGCAGTTTCTCCTTGGGTTTGTAGCCCCTGCAAGATGGGCCTGGAGCTGGGAGGTGAGGGACACTCTGGCTGCTGTCATGGTACTTGGGAGCAACACCTCAATGGAAAACAGGAGTGTTTAATTTTCCTTTTGATTTTCTAGAGGAAGTTCTTGGTCATCTTCTAGAACTGTTCTTGTGGTTTGAGCTCATAAGTCCTGAGTGTTTCATGGACGTTTCACACCACATCCCTTGAGTGTTTGACTGGCTGGAGACTTCTTGGTGCTCCACCAACAGCTCTGCAGGGCTCATTGGCAGGTTGTGCTGCAGGGACAGGTATGGGATGAGGTGAGAACTGCCTTGGAAGTCCCACTGATGACCCCCAGGTCCTCTGGCAGGGCTGGTGACTTCAGCAGTGCTGTGGTAGAAACAGCTGTCTTAACACCTGGGTGTCCCAGGACTTGGAACAACAAGGTGGTCACCAGGTTAATAAATGTAAAGGTAATTGGTGAACAAGAAAAAGAAACCAAGCTGGTTAAATAATTTATTTGGTAATTAATTATTTCTCCCCTGTCATTTGAGGTGTTAAGAGAGGAAGAATGGTTCATTGATTAGGGCACTGCTCTGCTTTGGGAAAGGAGTTTGTGGTGTTCCCTGCCCTGGCTGTCTTGTATAATCTGGGCAAGTCATTTAATCTCTTCGTGTTCCTTGTGTTTTGAGGCTAATTATAATACATTTAGTAATGTTACACTCACACGTGAACGTTGCTCACATTAAGAGTCAAGATATAGCAGGAGCAGTGCTGACTGCAGGGAAAATCACAGAATATCCTGAGTTGGAAGGGACCCAAAAGGCTCAGTTTAAATAGGTGCTTTGAGTAATGATACTTAAGACACTTCCAGCCTCAATTAACTGGTTTGTGTGATGCTCCTGTGCAGGTGGAGTGGGGACAGGCAGCACTGTGAGCACAGGCTGTCCTGTGCTATCACAAAAGGTCATAATGAGCATTAACAGTCTGATTTCATTAATGGATATAACAAGTTCAACACATGTTTACAACCAGAATGATTATCCTGAGGAATGGGCTCTTCATCTTCTCCGTTTCTTGATGTCTCTCAGTCCAGCCTGGAACTTTCTTTGTGTCCGTGCCTGGCTGTTGGGCTCAGTGGAGATGGTGCAGGATGCTGACACTGGAAGGAGTCAGAGGAGATGCTGAGACAGGGCAGATATGCTCCCTGGTTGAGGGAAAACCATGTCAAAATGAAATTTGTACCACAGGGCTCATTAATGATTTGGAGTCCATGGCCACAAAAGTCCTCTGTAAGGTACCAGACCTTTGCACCCTTGCAAATCCATATGCTCAGGATCCCAAGGGGGTTCTGGCCCTGCTGGAGCCTTGCAGAGTAAGGGGAAAGGCAATTCTGCACTGCAAGGAAAATGAAACCCTTTGGGACACAATTCTAGCAGGACGCTGTTGTTTTATGGCTCTGTTGCCTGCACAGGTTGGGTACAATTCTTCTTTTCTGCGTCCTTTGCTTTTAACCCATGTGGTTCTTTGTCTCAGGTCCTGGGCCCGTGAGAACTCCCAATGACTTGGCAGATCTCTGTGAATCACTGACGCTTTGCTGCCACCTCCACCCATCGCTGTCCCCTGAGTGCTCCCTCGCCGGGTGTCAGCTCACAGCCTACGTGCTGAGAAGAGAAGTTAAAAAGGTAAAAGTCTGTAATCTGATTCCACAGTGACCTGTCTAATCCTGTTCCCGGGTACAGCGAGAGCTGAAATACTTGTACTGCAAAACAATGACTTGAGGAGATGAGAGAAGGAAGATGAGAATCTGCAGGGATTTATTCTTTTTTTTCTTTTTCCACTCCATCCTCTGTCTTTTCCTGACCAAAAGCTGCCAGCTGGAAGGCAGGATTGATGAGGAGGAATTTGGGGCTGGGTAGCAAAGCATTGGATTGCTCCTTGTAGGAGAGTTTGGGTACAGTTTTAGGCAGCCCAGCCTAAACGTGCAGGGGAGTGGCTGCACTGGGCTGACCTGGAGGTGAAGGGCTCAAATGTGATGAGTAAAACACTGCAGCTCCACAAAGCTGTGTTCCTAACTGTGGAGCTCCCAGTAACTCCAAAATGTTTCCACATTGGGCTGAAAATGATGGGTTTGGTCTGTTTGACTGATTTATTTCTTTTTGTTTTGCACTGGGAGTGGCTGAGCTTTGCAGGCTCCTCTGGGACAGCGGCTCAGCCCTGTGCTCTGGCCCTGCCTGGGTCACACCTGGTCCCAACCTGCTGCTGCCCTTCTGTATGGCCAGGGCTGGTCTGTTGGTGTTTCCTTCCCCTTGACCTTGTGTTGGAGCTGGGAGCTTCTTGGGGTTGTCCTGTGCAGGGCCAGGAGTTGGACTCATTGATCCCTTCCAAACTGGGATATTCCATGAGCTGACCTGGGCTTCTCTGTCCAGGGCAAGGGCTGTGCATGATCCTTGTGCAAAATCCTTCTTGGATGTTTTTGGGCATTACGTGGCCTTTTTTCCATAGCTTGTTGTTGAGACAAACTTCTCTGTACCCGCTTTGGTTCCATGGGTTCCATTTCCCTGTTGGAAATACAACAGGCCGTGTGAGCCGTGTGAGGTCTGACTACAGAGGAAGAGAGGTGATCCCATGAAGTGTGTTGGCCTCACTCCTTGAGACATTCCTCCTGTTGGGGCTCTGTTTTCCCCTGTACCAAAGGCTCCAGCTTGCTGCTCCATGGAATTGAACCGTGTTTTCTTGAGCCATTTCCACCTGGGAACCGGAGTGTGCCGTTCCTCAAACTTAATTATTCCAAAGTATTTTGCCTGGATTGCATTATTTCCTTCCTTATTTTTTTAGGCATAGTCCCCTCCGATCCATCTGGTGTTGCCAGTGCTGTTGATGCAAGTGTTGTAGAGAGGGAAAGCTTGGGGAGGCATGGAATTTATCCAAGGTCAATTCTGCCATGCTGGCAGAGGTGACTCAGGGTGTTCTCCTGAAGAAGGAGCCCCTCTGCTGAAGGATGAAGGTCTTCTTGGTTTGGAGGGGTGGTTTGGGGTTAGGAAGCTTTGTCTGGAGTGTGGCTTTCCTCTGTCACAGCTGCATCCAGCAGAAAACACTTCTCGTGGAATTCGTGCAACCAGGGCTCTGTAATGGAAAATGTGCCCCACCTTAAACGCTCTCGTGTTACTCATGAGCACAACACTGGTAATTAGGGGAGCTAAAAACCAGATTTATGGCATGTCAGTTATCACCCAGCGAGCTGGAGCGTCTGAGAGATGCATCAGAGGCCGGATGTGCTGGTTTCCCACCTGAGGTAAGAGAGGTCACTTGCCTTTCCACCAGTGGAGATTTGATGGGTCTTGCCATGTTTAAATAGAATCTTGCTCATGTACAGGAATGTGTGTGACACCTCTGGGCTCCAAGGCTATGAAGTGAAATCCTCCAGTGTAATGAGATGTGAAATACCTGGTAGTTTCATCACGATTTTTGTCTCTGTGGAACCTTCTAACACCTCCTGATTGCTCCTGACATCAGAAATGTTCTCAGGCTTCGCCCCTCCGCCCTGGTCCCGACAGCACGTGTCAGTGTTTGCTGGATTCGAGCTCCCCATTGCCAATCTGCAGCACAGGCTGTGGGAACTGATGGGGTTTGCTGATTGAGCTGATTGAAAAGGAAATTTCAAGGCACCCTGTCCGTGCAGGGCAGGCAGGGAACAGGGTTACAACAGCTGGGCTTAAATCTGCACCTCATCTGTAACTTTGAGTGGCAGTTCAAATCACCTTCAGTTTAGTCTCTGCCCTTAAATCTCCTACTCAAGATGTGTCTTACTTCTGTCTAATTTTGGAGGCTGAGGTGCCTGTGGGCTGCTGAAGCACCACCTCTTGTGTGTTCAAGTATTGAAAAAGTTCCAAGACACATGAAATCTGTGTCTCCAAACTTCATTATGTAAGATGTAAGGAAAAGCTAAAGTATTTGGAGTCTAAAAGAGCACATGGCTTTGACTTTCTTGATGCATTGTAGGGAAAACTAATTTCTGGTCTTCTAGGTATCCATGTAGGTATGCAGAAAAGTACCAGGGAACATGTTTGGCTTTGCCTTTGCCTTTTTCCATACCTGCAGTAACTCACCTCCATTTGCTCAGGCTGGCAAAAACTGGACAGAGATGGGGTGGAAGGAGATGAACTTTAAGGTCCCTTCCAATCCAAACTCTTCCATGATTCTCCTCTCACAGCAGTGTTGGGGGGTGATCACATCTGCCTTTGGACTGAGGTGCTGAAGGAAAGGGAGATGCTGTCAGTGCTGATCCTGGGGCTACTGTCCAGGCAAGGGTCCTGTCCAGCCTTGTTGCCCACAGCAGGTCCCCTGTGTGTAGCCCAGAGCTTGGGTGGATCTCCAATAAGGTGCTGAGTGGAGTTGCCAGAGGAGTTTTGGGGAGGGGGTTGTGCAGGATTTTGGCAGGTCAGAGGGTCTGAAGGTCTCAAAGGCTGGATGAGGATTTAAAGCACTACCAAAAAAAAAAAAAGAAAAGGGAACCATTGTTGAACTGCATTTTCTTTTCCGAGCTGTGGTCGTGTCCATCTCAGCTGAGTCTGTGCCCCAGCTGGGAGCAGCCAGAGGTGTCCTGCTGTGCCGGCAGCGCTTGGACCTGTGCTGACACACAAATACCAGCTTTATTCCATTCCCCTCCGGCAGGCAAGTGCAGGCACTTCCCAGCTGGCCCATCCTTCTCCTCCCATGGGCTCTGGTGGAAGGAAGGGAAGAGAAATTCCTGTGAAGGCCGTGTTGCTCCGGCTGGAAGCAGGACAGTAGGCAATTCCCATCCCCCTGGCCCCGCTCCCCCGGCTCCCCCGCAGCCCTGCCTTGCCCTTTTGTGGAGATTTATAGAGCCGAGTGGGCTGAGAACAAATGAGCAGACATTAAGGGGATGTGTTCTGCATACTAATGACAAGATACTGCTCCTGCACCTCGGGGCAATACTGGGTCAGGCCAGTTTAGCTGTAAACTTTATTTATGTGCTTATTACATCGGAGCTGCAGTTTGCCAGCCTGGGCCAAGGGCTTAGGGATGTGTCCGGCAATAAATTTTGTTTGTTTATTTGAAATAAGATGCCCCTTCCCCCCAACTCTTCCTGTCTCTCCTTCTTGGGGGACAGAGGGCGGGGGGAAATCCCTTCTTTGCCATCACAGACTTGTGAGTGGAGTGAGGAAGGTGGAATGAGGAGAGAGGAAGGAGAGGTGACAAACTTCTGTTATGGGGAGCAGTTGGATTTACTTAAGCTTTGCTGGTGTAAGGAGGATTTTCCCCTCCTTGGCACGTAGCAGTGAGAGAGGAGAGGAAGGGTCTTTCATCAAAGCTCAGGGAGGCCAGGAGTCCATTTCTGGCTCTGCCATTGAACCCTCTGGCCAGGCATAGTGCCTTTGCCCCCAGCCCCATTGGGTACCCAGGGCTCAGACAGCCTTTTCCCCCATCTCATTTGCACCACGGGTGGGTTTTGCTGCTCTGGTTCGAGCCCTGGGTTTGGTTTGGGCAAGGATTTGCTCTGCACTCTGAGATCAGGGGAGAGATGGGTGGTGCTTTGCACCCACAGCAATGAGGTTCTAAAACATCCTATTTTTATGGCATCCCCTCTGGCCTCCAGCCTGTTTCCTCCTCATGTTACATCTTGTCTTTGGGTTTATAAGTGCTCTGGGGGCAGGGATTGTGGTTCTCTCTTGTCCTGGCTCTGAGCTGCTTTCTGCCTTGCCCTGTCATTCAGAGCAGGAAAATATATGGAGAAAGTGATGACTTTGGAGCAGGAGAGTTGCCCTCTCCTGTAGCAAAGGCTGAGCAGAGCAGAATTAGACCCTGTGCATTTTTCAGAGCCTCCTTCGAGATCTCCAGCCTGGCTGAGCCTTGCTGGTGTTGCTGTGATCTAAATGAAGGATGCCCTCTCTGGGCTGGTGCTGGCACTTTTATGTGATGAGCTCTTGCAAGGATAAGGTGTTAATTCACTCGTCACCCCTGATGGGCTCTGACTCCTGGGGCTGGGGAGGGCTGGATGTGGTCATCTGGAGCTGGGAAGTGGCTGCATCAAGGCTGCAAGTGAACTGGGTTGAGGCACAACCCCTGGCAGGGTTAAGTGGGGAGCTGCGGTGGAAGAAGCTTTGCAGACCCCATCACCTGTCTGGTGAATCCGCCTCCAAGACCTTCTCTTGGTGCCCAGCTCTAGGATGTGTCTCTATAGGTGATCTGCTGCCAGATGGGCCTGGCTGGGCAAAAAACTGAGCCCAACCAATAGGTAAAGACTCTGTGCCTCTGCACTTACAGAAATTTCAACAATAACCATGTTCAGCATCCAGCCTAGTTCATTTCTCATCCATGAGGGTCAGAGATGGTTTGGGCTGTGATGGGGAACTGTGTGTCTTGTAGGGAACTAATAACTACTGCCTGAAAAAAAAAAATCAAATAAAAAAAACCCCAACAACAAAAGAGCCACCTAAGCTCCCTCAGCCCTTCTCCTTTGTGTTCCTTGGACAGGAACCTCCATCCCTACCAAGCCTTTCCCGGGGGAGCTGTCCCAGCACCACCACTGCCTGTTGCCATGCAGGAGATGTGAGCTCTAATTGGGGTGGGCTGCATTTCCCAGGCCCTCTTGCCTGGCAGGGGTTCCAGATGTCCCCGAGGTGATGGAGCAGGGCTGGGCCGAGGCAGGAGGGCTGGGATGTGTCTGGGGGCCCTGGCAGGAGCAGGAGCTCCTGGCTCCCAGCCTGCTCCCTCAGCCGGAGGTAACAGCCAGCCTCGAATGCTGAAGGGGAGATCAACGGGGGATGGAGGAGGGATGAAAGAAAACAACCTTCAAAAGAACATGCCCTTCTTTTTTTTTTTGTATTATTATTATTATTGAGGGGAAAGGTACTGGGCTGGTGAGGACTCCTAATGAGCTTTCCTTGAGGAAAGCCCTCCTTTGGCATTGAATCCAGTAATGCCTTTGCTTGATAAAAATGGGTGTTTGTATGGAGTTATATATTGCTTTGTCATTCCTGCCCATTCCAACACCAGTCTGTAGGCATGTTTTTTGTCTTCCAGGCTGGTCTCTGGAGGGTTGTTTCCCCTCCTCACTCCCAATTTGCTCCTGTCCAGCACTTTTCTAACAGAAAATAATTCTGCAGCTGAAGTCAAGGTTCTAAGGATAAGAATCAGAAGCAGTCTCTGCTGCGAGTTTTCTGTGTGGGTCATTTTAGAAGTTTGCCCATTTTGGAGGGTGTTGGGATGTGTGTTATCCTGTGCCTGGGCCTTGGAGGGAGAGGAGTGAGTAAGGAGGCATTGCCCCACTGCTGTGGTGTCCTGGGGTAAAGGTTGGTAGCACAAGTGTTGACTTAAAGATTAATCCTTTGCCATTTCTGCCATGAAACCTGAAATTTGATACCTTTGGGAAATGGGCTGTCAGGTAATTTCATGCATTTCATCTTGACCGCTGCTCTGTAGTACTCTAGAATTAGGAGGCTGGATGTCCAGGGTCACTGTCCTGTACCTGATGACCTTCTCAAGTACAAAGAGCTCTATTTGTCCTCCAACCTGTCACTGACTTAAATGGATTTGTATGGCACAAGCTTTAGATGTGCCCCTTATTTTTATAACCCCATTTGCTCTCAGATGCCCTTTAAATCATTTACTTCTCTAGGTGCTCCCAGACCTCAGGGTGCTTTGGGAGGTCTCTGAAGGGCTTTTTACCCCTGTGAATTCTAGTCATAGACTAATGTGCAAGAAAAGGCTTTATCAGCAAGGTCCCTAATCCCTACAGCGCTGTTGAGACTAGTTGGGATCCCAGTTAAACCTGTGGGTGACCCTGTTTGTGGGGGAGAGGAATGGAGAAGAGGAGGAGCTCAGCCAGGGCAGGATTGCAGGATCAAGGACTTATGGTGTGCTGATGGATGACACTGGGGTGAGGAAAGGTGGTAGGACACACTTCTGCTTTCTGCAAACAGTCCCCAAGGAAAGCTCTGCTCTCTACCTGCTCCTTGTCAGAGGTTTGGAAAGTTCTACCTGTGATTTTCAGTTTGCCTCTCCCAGGGCTTTGGCTCAGAGCCTCCTGTCAGCTCACGTTTGGAGCACAAAGCTGTGTTTGCAGGTGAAACCCTACCCGGAGGAGGCTCCTCTGCTCCCTCCCTCCTTGGCTGGCTGAAAGCTTGTGCTTTGGGAGCGGATGTAGGAGTTTCCTCCTCATGGCCTTCAGGTAACTTGCCCACCTGTGGCCTCTGAATTCAACCCAGATCTGTTTTTGCAGCAGTCTGTGGAACCAGGCTGGGTTTGCAGGGACACCACTTTCCAGCAAATCCGCCCCTTGGTGGAAACCTCCCAGTGCCCCCCTCCCTGTGAAGCCCCAGGGGCTGTGCTGGCTGGGGATGACTGAGCATGGATTAACCCTTCCAGCTTTGCTTGTCCAGCAAATTTAGGCATCCATCTGGATCCACATCCGAGGTGTCTGGTGCAGGGGGGCTGTGGCTGCCCCTCTTATCCCCTCTGCACCCCAAAGGCACAGAGGGATGCAGACCAGGAGGGAGATGTGACAGCAGGGTTAACACAGTTTTGGAGAGGGAAGTTTTCTGCTTTGTTGTTGGATACAGCCTCCCACCCCACCAAAGGGAGCTTTTAGCATGCAAATGCACTTTGCCTCATGCTTTTTAATGTTTTACTTCTCCTAATTGCCGAGACCGGTTGTAATTTTTGGACGTGGCTGGGTTTCCGAAAGCAGCTTCCCCTTGGAAGTGGCTCCCATTGCTGGTGAGGTCCCAGTGTCTGCCCC
>JAWWTY010000038.1:1507864-1528072 GCA_035222235.1 Margarornis squamiger
GGACGTGGCTGGGTTTCCGAAAGCAGCTTCCCCTTGGAAGTGGCTCCCATTGCTGGTGAGGTCCCAGTGTCTGCCCCTCCTTCCTTTTGCTCTATCAGGTCGAAGGGAGCAAACAGGACTAATATTAATGCCGGAAAGTCCTGAGGCGCCGTAGTGAAAAATAACGTGTTGTGTTGTATTCTGTGTCATTGTGGTGCTTCTAGTACAACTGTGCTGGGAAACAATAAACATTTGGGGCCAGAACAGACCATCAGCTGCGTAGCTGCTGGAGCATGTCCAGGGGAGCCGCATGGCTTCACTCTTAGAGGAGGCTCCTGCCCCTCCTGGGTGCCCATAGGATGTGACGCCTCTCCATGACACCCCTGGTAGGGATGAGCTCTCCAGCTTTTAACCCTGAGCCTGGATTGCAACACCACAGCTCTCCCCAAGACCAGAAAAATATCGGTGCAAGCTGTCAAGATGTTATCATGGTTGTTGCACAACATGCTATTCCACGGAGGCTTTCCTAGGGAAGCGGGGTTGGAGACGTGCATCCATCCATCTGCCTGTCTCACTGTCAAGAAGCTTTTAAGCCTTTCTGGGCAGTGTCAGTGAAATTTGCCACAATGTCAGAGATGTAAAATACACCCAGTTCCAGCAAGGTGTGTGTAGATAGATGAAGGTAGAAGAGCAGGTTCTATTCAAACTCCTGGTGAGGGAAGGATGCAACCATATTTCAGCTCAAGTCTATTGGCCATCTAAGTGTGATGTGCTATACTGCAGAAATCCAGTCTTTGTGGGTTCCCTGCTTCTGCTTTCTCCCTGAAAGCTCTGGCTCCAGAGCATTGAGGATCTCAGTTTTCATACAGACTCAAGCTCTGACTCTGAAGGTTACAGAGAGAAGCATGAAAATGTGACTCTCCCAGGACTCAAAGCTTGCAAAACTCAGCAACGCTTGCAGGAAATTTGGCTCAGATTTGGTCTCTGGCAGTCAGGCAAGACAGACGTGGTGCCGGAGTTTGTCAGGAAACTTGCACTTGAGTGTTATGCAGATGGAGAGTTTGTCTGTCCTTGGTCTACAGAGCTTGTGCTTCGTGTTCCAGAGTGATGAATTTTTACCTTCTGCCAGTTGCTTTGGGGGAAAGGACAGAACTTCACTGACTGTGTGGGTCTCTCTTCTCACACCTTAAGAAAAAATATCCTACAGTACTCTCACCCTATAAAATACACCCTAGCAGGTATTTTTGGTCTGCTCTCTCTTAGCATGAGCATTTAGCCAAGACATCCAAATGAGCAGTTTTCCTTTGTGGGTGGGCACTTCCAAGGCATTGAAGTCCTGAGTGGTCTGGGATCCCTTGGGGGCTGCTGGTCTGAGGGACAAAACTCCCTCAGCTGAGACACCATTGTTGGGCACCTGAAGCTATAAGGGATGGTAGTGGTTGTTCTTTCAGCAAGGAGAATGTTAGGAAGGCTGTGACCCCATGGATGCTGGTGCTTGTATGGGAATCCCAAAGGGATGGTACCTGTTGACCACAGCACCTGTGCTTGCTTGGGAATGCTGAGGGCTCCAGAGCCACCCCAGAGTGTGTGTGCACCAGACTGCAGGTGCCATGCTGGCACAAGTGCCAGTCTGAGCCCGGTTCTTTGATGCAACCTGTGACAGGAGTGGGGGGAAGGCAAGAGAGCAGCTGCTCGATCTGCTGGGATGGCAGGGAGAGGATGAAAAGGGAGAGCTGCCATCGTGGTGGTGATCACAGACAGCCCGAGGGGCTGTGGGGGCACTGGGTCGCTCGGGCAGTGACACAGACCCGCAGGGTGCTTCTCTCTGCTCCAGGTGCTTTGGAATCTGCAGTTTCCAGCTCAGTGGAAGCGGGGGCAGAGTGAACCCCAGCGAGGCTGAGCTGGCTGCAAAGTATTTAGGAAAATAAGGGGTGAAAATGGCTTTTTCGTCTCCTGTCACCTTTTCCAAATTGGTGGTGGGTGTCCCTAGAGCAGGGACATCCCTCGTGCATCCCGAGTCCCCAGTGGCGGGGTCGAGCATCCTCCCTGCACCTGGGCATTGGGGGCTGCACTGGCTGGTTGAACCACCTGCGTTGCAGGTCTAATGGTTTGTGGCCACTGAGTTGGTTGCCCGGCAAAGGACCACCTAAAGCAGCATCTCCTCGGGCCGGGCATCGCTCTGTGCCGGAGCGTTCGTGCTTTGCCGGAGGGTCCAGGTGCCTCCCCGCCACCTCCACCCACCCCTCCCTGGGCGTTTTAACTTGTTTCCTTTCGGCGGAGGAAACATGACTTTTCCCATTGACGGAATTCAGCCCCGACAATGCCGAGTGACACAATTTCCCACTCCGGGGATGCCATCGCGCCGCAGCCGGGCCGGGGAGCCCTTTCGGAGCCATCTGCATGACAATGCGGCGGGCTGTGCTACCATTAGCTGCCCTTTTGCTATTAGTACCTAATGAAAATGTAACCATATTTAACCCCCCACAGTCCGAGATTAGCGAGAAAGGGGCCTAAGTGGATTTAATTCTTTTGTATGGTGAGCATCAAACTCTCCATTTTGATTGCTCTGTCCCCTCTTCCCCTCTCCAGCGGGAGAGGGAGGCAGGAAAGCTGTGTAAGGCTAACTCTATCCTCTCAGCTGTCCCCGCACAATGGGCAAAGTATCTTTTGTGGCATTAACGGCTTTGGCTGGGGGCTGGGGGAGCCGGCCAGGAGAACAATGTGTGAGAAGCTGAGACTGTGGGTTTCCCACACGGCCCAATATGTCTCCCCGCACCCCCCTCTGGGACAAGCAGACCTGCAGCAGCCCAGCCCACAGCTGATCCCGGCTTGATTGGCTTTTTTTTTCTTTTTTTTTTTTTTTTTGCTTTTTTTTTGTTTTTTTTTTTGTATTTTTTTTTTCTTTCCTCCTTCCTTCCCCCCTCATTGTGCTCTTGAGAGATGAAAATCCTTTCCTGGCGTGAAAGGAGAGGCGTGCCTTAAATCCCCTCCCTCGGACGGACCGGGCATGTCATATGACGGCCAAATCCCCCGGATTAGTGTGTGTGTGTCTGCGTGCGTGTCCTGCCGGGGGCTGGAGGCGGGGGGCGGGATGCCCGATATCTATATTCCTTCCCTTCCCCCGTCTCCAGATTGATTTCTGCCGGGATATTTATTCATTGCACCTGCTGGCCGCCGGCCTCCCGCTGCCCGCCGCCCTTTCGCTGCGGTTTGGAAGAGCCAACCTTTGGCGCAGGGCAGTGCAGTGAATTCCCGACCCTTTTCCCATCTCCCATCCCCTTGTGCTTTCCCGAATTCAGAGCAGAGTAAAAGGGATAAAGGTGCTGTCCTTTTGGCTCCGTGCAATGGAGGGATGTTTGCATGGAGAACACGAGAGCTCTCCAAGGAAGGTTGTTTGGGATAATGGCACAGGTGTGGGATTTGGGCTGGCCTTGGAGGCTCCACAGGACCAAGAACACAGCCTGGATCCCAACCCCACCTCGGTGGAGATCCCCAGGCCCCCCAGCTGGCAGCTCTGGACAAGCCAGGCATGGTGGGAGAACTGTCCCATCATGTTTGTCATTATTTGTGGGAGCCCCGATGTTAGGGATTTGTGCCTGTGGGAAGGAACCACTTACAGGGTCACCTCCTCCTTCCGCCTGGGAAGGACCGAGGCAGAGAGCTCCTAATCGACAAAGCCAATGTCATTCGGAGCCAAGATTAGCATCCCTTACCACTTAATTCTTGCCTCCGTGTTTTCAGTGTCCCAAATTCACGTTTGCCTTGGTTTCCCTCAAGGTTTTTTGACTTGTGCTGTGTCATTTTCTGCTGGAATTCCTGCTTTTCCCAAGAAAACAGTTTTTATAGACCCCACGAGCCAAACCAATATCTCCCTCCTGCCCACAATGTGAAAACCTGGGTGCTCACAGAGCCTGGAGTGAGTCTATGTGGGCTGAGATGAGTTTAACAACAGGGTCTGCACCCTCCAGTCTGTTTCTGTGTGTGCAACGTCTTGCTCAGCAGGAAAGAAAAACCTCTGTGGGGCAAGGACAGGGAAGAGGGTGTGGGTGATGCTCTGGATCAGTGTGTGGGGGGGTGTCCAGCAATCCAGCAAGTGCCAGCACCTTCATAAGGAAGGGGCAGTGGTGCAACAGCTCAGGACTGAAAGAGGAGACCTATCCTTCAAAACAGTTTGGTGTTGCTGCAGGTCAGGTTTAGTTACAGGTGTGAAAAGCACCTTGTTTCTAAAGAAAAAACAATGTGTTTGCAGCAGTCAGTTTGCTGGTCCATGCCCAGCCTGGCTGGCAGCACTGGGGCACAGTGGGGCTGGTTGTCCCTGAGGATGTCAAGGATGGTGGGAACAGTGTGGCTGGTCATCCCTGGGGATGGTGAGCAGGTGAGGGTGGGCTCAGGACACAGGTGTGGACACAGATGGCTGCAGTGGCCACCACTGCCATGGTCAGCGCTGAGGGGAGGTCACTGGTGATGGAATTCTGGCCATCAGCTTGGGGGGAATTGCTCCAGCCATTGGCAGCTCGGGAAAGATGCCAGGAAGGTGCAGTGCCTGGCATTGCCTCCTCCATCAGTCTTGCTGCATTGCCCCAAAGTGGGCACCTCGCAGAACAGGGCTGGTGGCTCCTGGGGCAAGAGGTCCCCACTGAGGAGATGCCCCACCTTGGTGGCTTAAAAAAGGTCCCAAATGAAGGGTGAGCAGGGCTGGCGAGCTGGGGCAGCGGGAGCCGTGCCCGCCGGCTGTGGTCCCCAGCGGGATGTGGAGGTGAAGTGCTGCAGGGCTGGGGCGGGAGGAGAAGCGTGCGAGGGGGTGGGAGGGCGGCGGGGGGAGGCAGGGGGCTGCTGCTTGTGTGAATGTGCCCCCGCTCATTGTTCTGCGGCTTTATTCTGTGGCCTCGATGGGACTGATTTAGAAATCCTAATCAGGGAGCAGTCTCCGCGCCTCCCGAGTGTGACACAACTTGAGCTGCTCCGGGGCGCCTTTGTTCCCTAATGACAGCTGACTTCATGCAGCAGTGGGAACAGTTTGAGCATAACTCCGCACGGCCGGGGCTGGCAGCTGCAGCCTTAACTCTTTCTTGCCCACCTGCACCGCCCGGGGGGACGGGGAGAGGGGCCCTGGGAGGAGGCAGAGCCCGAAAGCACGTAGCCCGTGCGAGGATGCTCAGCTTCCCTTCTGGCACCTCTTCTGAGGGCGGCCGCAGCGAAAGGGGATGGAGAACATGAAGTTGTAGAGGTGCAGTTCTGTTTGTCCGAAGCAAAGTCCTTTTCCAGGGGCTGTCGCTGCGGTGTGGCTATTTTTTAGAATCACTGAGTTTGGAAAAGACCCTCCAAGATGTTCAAGTTCAGTCTTTGAATCTCACCATGCCCACTAAGCCATAGCATGAGGTGAATGGGTGTCTGCTGCAGGTAATTCCTTGGAGAGATTCAAACCAGCCCAACCCAGGGCAGCATTTGCTGCTGCTGTGGAGGAGGGACGCTGAGTTTTAGAAACTGCTCGTCCACTTTTGTTGGGGCTGTGAGTGTTGGAGAATGTCCGCAGCCCTGGGTGAGCCTGAAGTGCTTCCACTCTGGCTGCGGGGCATTGACATCACTTGCATTGAAAGTAAAAGGCATTGAGTCATTCCAAGATGTTCCCGGAAGAGACTCCTGGCTCTGCCAGCGGGGCTTGGGAGCGAGCCTCTCTTGGCCTCGGTCCCTTCTCTGGCAAAGCAGGGCTTGCGATACAATGCCCAGCACAGAGCTGCGTTCTTTAGCCCTGCGCTGTGCTGGGGATGCGCTCCGGGCCGGCAACAGCAACAGTTAAACCCTTCCCTTTCTGTTTGTTGTCAAACCACTACTGTGACCTGGGAAAATACTTCTGGAAAATTACCCTTATTAAAGGGGGACGGCAGGGGAGAGGCAGAGCTGGCTCGGCCTGATGGGTTGCAGTCCTCAGTCCCCCCCCGGCGCTGGGTGAGCCCTCGCTGGCTCTGCCCTCCTCAGCTCCGGGGGTTCCATCAGCAGACGGCCCCGGACCGGTTTCCCAGCACCTGTGTCCCCTCTGCCATCCCCAATCGCGGCCGCCCATGCTTGGCCAGGGTCTCCCTGGCGACGGGGCCACGGGATGCTGTGCAGTCCATTTGTCACCAATTGTCACTGTTTTGTTCTGCCTTGTATGCGCACTCGATTGTGTCACGGGGGAGGTGAGGAGGAGCAATCAGGCCTTGTCTAATGGGCTGCGGTCTCCTGCTGCGGGGAAAAAACAGGGTCTGCCTGCCAGGCAAGGGGAAAGGGAAAGGCAGGCGCTGGAGCTGTGCCCGCCGGAGCATCCCAGGTGGAATTGGGTCCTGGAGGGGCTGCGCGGTCCGCACTGGGCAGGCAAAGGTCCTTGTATTGATGAGGCAAGGATTTAGCTCAGTTGGGCTCTTTGCAGTGTGATTATATCCCAGCAAAGCTGGGGAGTGGAGGGGGTGTCAACACTCCTTCTCCTTGCAGTGCTGGCAGGACAGTCCAAAGTCCCTCATCATCTTTCACAGTGACATTCATCCCTTGCCAGGCTTGTCCATGGCTGTGGGATGGGGTTTGTTCTCCCTGGATCTCTCTTCATCCTAAGGTGGGGTGGGTCTTCTGCAGGACAAGCCCACCCCAGGGTACCCCTGACCGGGGAGCCTCAGAACCTCCAGGGAAGGGGGTCTGGCTTCCCAGGTGAGGCTGTGGGAGGCTTGAGGCTGAAGGTGGATTAACACCTCCTTCAGGGCCCAGCTTCTGAGCAGTTCTTATTTCCTTCACCGTGCTGCTGAAAGGGATTAGATGTATTGTGGATTTTGGTATGACTCTGTTAGCATATGTCAGGTTTTGGCTGAAGATGTGACCTCACACTAAACTAGATATATATTTATTTTTCTCTATTCTGTCTCATCACCCCCAACATACCCAAGTGGAATGATTCATCTGCCTGCTTGGCTCCATCAGCCCCCTTTTTTCCTTCAGTTTTCCAACTTCAAGAGCCACCAGGACCTGTCGTGGCCAATTCTGAGCCTCAGCACACGCACTCAGGTTTTTCTGTAAACCCTTAACTCAGCCCAGGCATTTACAGGAACTTGGGGAAGCTGTTCAGTGTAGCTGTGAGGAGGCTGGGAAAACTTGAGCAGTCAACCCTAAACCCAGCAAGCTGAGGCAGTTCCAGTCTGGCTTCCAGACCTGGAGCTTGGTGTGAAATACCACAGGGGGAAGGGGAAAGAGGGTGTCCCAGAGAAAAGAGAGTGTCCCTGGCAAAGTGTCAGTCAAGGCAACAGAATCTGCTGAGCTTTTCCAGCGTGTGCTGTTTGGCAGGTCTCTTTCCTTACTCCCTGCTGGACATTGATCCGTGTCTCCAGAACAACATGTGGTTCCTCTCCTTTGGCTGTGCAGGTTGGGGGAGACTCAGAGGTTGGCCATGTGATGGTCTCAGCCTTGAGTTGTATTTTGGTGTGTTTTTGGGTGTTGTGCCAGTTGCCCACCCAGACTTTGCCAGCTCTGAGCCTGGCAAGAAGCTGCTGCTTGAATGGGCCCTTTGTGGTGGTTGGATCCAGCTGAAACATGGCCAGGAGAGCAGGTCCTGGCCTGGAAAAGTGATGGTAGTGCTGTTGACAGAGGAGAGGATGTGCAGGAAGAGTGGGAGGCCAAGGGGAGATTGGCTGGAGGACTGGGGGAGATTTGTGAGCTACTCAGTGATCTCTCCAGCCTCACCATCCAACACCATGGAGTGTTTTGAGAGAGTACCAAGGGGCAGCCCCTCATTCACAGAGCTGGTGACATCTCCAGGAAGGGCACAAAGGTCCAGGAGCTTCTTCAGAAAATCAGTATTTTTTCTTTCGTGTTGTAACTGCTCAGTGCAGCAGAGCAAGTAAGGGAAGGACTTGAAGCAGGGAAGGGGGACCCCGGGAAACTATATTTCTTCAGTTTTTGGTTTTTCCCCAAAAGGAACAGGGATGAAATTGCTCCCCAGCCATGCTGGGAGCAGCAGCTGCTCGGCATTGATTTCTCACAGGGGAGGGCAGAGGGAGCTGCTCCCTTCAACCTCAGCCGTGGTGGAAGGAGAAGGAGCACATAACTGCTCTGCCCTGGGGGGAATTTTATGTCCCTTCTGCTCTGGGGCAGGAAGGTGTGGGGCAGGAGAACACCAGACTCCAGCACTGCTCCATATCTCAGCCATCTCTAGATGGGAACAGCTCTGAAAGTAGAAAACGGAGCTGAAAGGTGTGACAGGCCATTCAGTGCTCCAGGGTATCCGAAAGGTAAGCAGATCACCCAGTTACATCACCTGTGGCTTGTATTAATCCCTTACTTCAGGGTGTCTGGTTGCTGGGGGTGGAGGGACCCTCTCCTCCCACCACTTGGTACTCTGGCATATGGCAAATGTAATTTGGGGTCTTGTTCCTCAATGGTTTGGAAAGTTTTGGGACCCCTGTGAGTTGGGAGCACATCCAGTGCATGTATTTGATCCTCAGTGGCTCACTCTGTGCCCTGGGACTGGTCTGGGGGCTCTTGGGGCTGGGGGGACTGCAGTTCTGTGAATGCAATGGGAGAAGAGAAAATGGATTTGGGCTGTGATTAAGTTCCAAAGGGAGGAAATTGGACTTACATGGGCATTTGGGTTTTATTTTGATAAAAGCACTGATGCTGACTGTGAGCAGTGCCAGCCTGGCAACCCAAATTTCCAGCAGGCAGCTCTTCTTTCTCAGCCCTGTGTTCCACCAGGTGCAATACTGGGAAACTTGCTCTCTACCTGAGCCAAGCCACTACCATCCTCCAGCTGCCAACTGTGGTGGGGGCTGCCCGGGCTCATCCCTGTTTTGAGGACCCCAAAAGCCCTGGGTGATACCTGTCCTGCTGCTGTGATGCCTCTCCATCTCTCTGGGCTCTCTGTTTTTGTCAAAGTCGGCTGTTCCTCACATTCCTCCTCAAACCCTGGGTGGATCCGTTCTCTCAGTGCCTCGCCTGTGAGAGGAAGTGTCAGGGATGATGCAAATGGGTTTTGTCAAAATATTTTTGGAGGGAGTAAAAATAGCTCTTGGACCAAACTCTATTTCTGTTCCTGGGAAGGAGTGCTTGTTTGGGCTGTTTGCTACAGGTGCTGTCAGAGCAGGGCTGCAAGTGCCGGGTGCGCCTTGGGGTTTTGGATGAAAATCACTTGGTTTCCCACAATGGCAGAAAAAGTGTCTGGAAGAAGGGGCTGGTTCCTCTCTGCTATCCCAGCTCCCTGGGATACAGATGAGTCTGTGCCTCAGCTTCTGTCCAACTTCATTTCTCCATCCCAAGGTGGAAAACTTACACTGGTTTGTATTCAAATGTGCTTTGGCAAAGATAATGGGAAAACATCCATCCTAATGGTGCTGATGCCGCAGATAGAGGGAATATGTGCATGCAGGATGTTGCTGTTGCCCAGCCCCAGGGCAGAGGATGCCCTTCCTGTGCTCTGGGGGTCAGTGCTCCAACCTGGAGCCTGAAGATGCCTGGGTGGACCAAGCCCTGGAGCTGTTGATAAAAATACATTTAGGTGTTTGGGGGTTTTTAACCACTTTTAATTTGGTTTTCCCGATGTTTTGTCCTTTTTTACCTTTGAGAGTTGGGTTATTTCTCATTCTGGCTCAGTGCTGTGTTCCCAGCAGGCTCCGTGTCCCCCCCCAGCTCCCTCTCTGTGGGCAGAGGGGCAGCAGCTCCCAGCCTGGATTGTGTGCACGGGGAGTCACTTTCTCCCAGACCAGCACCGTGATATTGTCCTTGGGGGATGTCAGGAGCTTTCCTGGCAGTCACCTGCATGTCCATCTTTGTGACCACCCTGCTTGTACCTGTCCTTGTGGATGTGCTGGCAGACTGAGGGCAAAGTCCATAACTCCAAAGATCTGTCTGCATCCCAGGCTTCCCAATGCCAGCTGCAAATGAGCATTGTTTTTTCCTCTTGCTTTTTATTCTGCCTGGGAATTTTGCTGTGCATCCTTAGCAGGCTCTTAGCATGGACTGATCTGGGGGAAACTGAAGCTCTGTGTGACCAAAGTCCCAGCTCTGTGACATCTCTGGATGGACACTTGGCTGATGGAGGCTGGAATGTCTATTTGGGAGAGCTGGACAAGTGGCTTCCAGTGCATGTGGCTCACTGGAAAAATGATGGGCAATGGCTTGGCAAGAGGTCTGAGCTTGAATTTTATGCCCCAAGTGTATTATCCTGAAATAAATTTATCCTTGGGGCAGAATGCATGTGGTTCTTGCCCATTGCAGAGTAAAGGAGATGGGTGATATTTGGGGTTGGGAAGCTCACAGCAGATTGCTGCTGAAGTGAGGAGGACTAATGGAACCATGGACACCACGGGGGCTGCAGGGGCAGAGGGAGGCTGTGGGTTGATGCTGGAGGAGAAAGGATTTGCAATTCCAGCCAGCCATGGGAGCACAGGCCTGGTGGTGGTTCATGGGTAAGTGAAAGCCTGGCTCTGGAGCACATGGATGCTGCTGGAGGAGCCTCCTGTGCACGTGGCTCACGGGGATGATGGAAAGGGGGGTCCCGAAGGACGGGGGCTGCCAGTTCTGTGCAGCTGCTCTCCCGAGAGCCGGCTCCAGGAATCCGTGTTTGCTTTGGCTGAACACTTCCTGCAGAAAGGGCAGCAATGCAGCGCTCCAGGAGGAGGGAGGGAAGAGAGGAGAGAGGTCTTAGGCGTTCCCAAACACCACATTGTGCCTCGGCCACGTGGAGCTGCAGATTTTGGTTAGGGCTGTGGTTGGGGTGGGTGACTGCAGACCTTGGGGACCAGCCCTCATCACTCACAGATTATTTTAATTGACCTGCTTGGAATTTTTCTACCCAAACTCAACCCTTTCTTTCTCAGAGTCTTAACTAATTGCTCCTGGTGGAGAAAAGTTTGAATTTTAAGTTTCTGATTTTCAGCCTCTGAAATGGTTTCCCTTCCATCCCTCCCCTCTTGTAGTTTCCCTTTTACTTCATTGCTTTTCCCCCCTTCTGTTGTCTCAGTAAAGCAAAATAATTCCAAGCAGAAATCAAGAAAGGGGAAATGTTTTAATATTTTCATTTGGTTTCTTATTGAAAATGAGAAATATTTCTTTGTCTGAAGAGCTGGCCAAGTTTGGTTCCTGTCTAGAACAACACTGACATCTTGAAGGCACCGTGGGCTTAGATTGTAGCTTACCACTCCAGCCACTTTCCTTGTCCAGTGCCAGTTTCCAGGGGCCAGGAAGGAACAGAAACAGTAAACGAAAAAGGGAAAACTTTTATTTCTCATTTTTCAATGGTATTTTTATGTCTGGCACCCCGTATGAGCAAAGAAAACGGTGGCCCATCTGTTTCTAGCACCATTAAAGGCATTTGACTGCATGTGGCCCTCAAAAATAAAATAAAAATAAGACCCTTTGGTCTGAAAATGTCAAATGCTCTTTCATCTTAGACGACCCCCAACTGGGACCATATCCTCCCAAAGCTGGGGAGGAGGAGAGGGTTCCCACCAGTGTTCATCCCTGCCCCCTCCCCTCCCCATTTTCTTGGAAAAGAAGGAAGTCAGGCACTTGAGGTTCACGCTGGCTGGTGACCTCTGAGTGCTGCTCCCCTGGACTTCTTCTCCAGCCTCTTTCCTGCGACTCAGCAGACTTTGGGACTCAGGAGGGAAGAGGTTAAAGCCTCTTTAACAAGTGTTCAGAGGAGGGAAGTGTTTGACATGTTTTAGGACCAGACTTGGAGAGGGCTGTGCCAGCAGGATGCAATTAATGACTGGGAAGATTGCTACAATATGGGGCTGCTTTCTCCTCATCCCTGTCTTTCTCACCACTGGAATCCAGAGTTTGCATCGTGTCCTGCTGGGAGCTCATGGAGCCTGATGAAGGCTCATGTTCTCTAGGATGCACTGTAAAAATTCAGCATGGTGTTACCTTTAATTTGGCAACAGTGCACCTACATGAGGAAAGTTGGGGTGTAACTTCAGGCTTTGGAAACTTCTGCTAATTAAAAGAATATTTTAAAGGTTGCTCGAGATACCTACATAAATACATGGCTTTTTTCACATGAAAGCTCCTTTTATTTATCAGGCTTGGGGATAGTATAAGTCCTGCTGTGTTGGAAATGGGAAGAAAAGGATTTTAATTTAGGAGAAGAGGCTCATTATTTCCTTCATAAAATCTTTGAAGTGTTCTGTGCATTTTTTGGGGGTTGGTGTTGTACGAGGTACTGCGGCGCTCTCTGGAGCGAGCGCAGGAGTGCGGGGCTGGTTTGCTGTGTGGTGTCTGTGCAACTGGGAGGACACAGGGCCAGATGTGCAACCCTGATCCCAATCCCAAAGGAGGAGCAGTGGCTGTGGGCAGTGACCTGTGGCCAGGTGAGGCAGCCCCAGTGCTCCTCACCAGAGGATCCAGGGAGGAGCACAGGAAGGAAGGTGTCAGAGGTGACTCTGGTGGGGGAAGCACTCGTGGGACTGGGGGTGTGCCTTCCCCAAACCAGGGCAGGGCCATTTGGTGGCTCACTGTATTGCTCTGGAGGTGTTCAGGCCATGAGTTGGTTTATTGCCTGAGGTGACAACCATGACATTACTGTCCTGAGGGGCTCTGGCAGAAGAGTGGAGAACTTCCTGTGCCATCCTGTCGTGCCATGATGGAAAACTGTAAATCCAGAGACCCATTTCTGATTATTTTCTCATTCAAAAAGGTGTCATCTGTGGGGTCAAATGGCTCCTGGGACCAGTGTTGGCTCAGTGGAGCTGTGGGGTGAGAAGACCCTTGGAGGACAGGTCTGTAGGCAGCTGTGTGCCTCCAGCCTGATTTTTAAGTAGGTTGGGCATAACGACTGCTTCAATTATAAGAAAAATTGTTACAATTAAGATCTCCCCCCCCCTAATATTTGAAACTGAACATTTCAAGGGTTTGTGAAGCTCAAAGGAGCTTTGCCCATCCCTTCATACGACTTGTGTGTGAGATTCCCAGCTGCTGGGTCCCTTCCAGGTCTGAGTGAAGCAAACCAGCCCTTGGGCTGCAGGGCTGGATTCAGATGAGGGCTCGTGCAGGATGCACATGTGGTCCAAGTGCCTGTGCTGCTATTCCCAGGCTCTTGGGCTCCTTACCTCATTCCTTGGTTTGGCCCCAGTGGTTTCTCACACCCCTGAAAGGATGGTCCGGGAAGCGTGACCGCAGCCAGGGAGGTGCAGGCAGCTCCTCCAGGATCCTTGTTTTTATTGGAAACAGCCCTTTTGAGCCACGGAACTGCTTTATCCTCCTTTGGTCGCTCAGACCTTGGAAATTCAGTTCCAGCTGAGCCATGGCCACCCATTATGGCACTGGGTGGCTCCTTTAGCTACTCTGTGCTACAGTCCTCCCTCCTGCTCCTCCTTGCCCAGCAGCCACCCATTCCTGCTGGATCCTCTCCCTCTCTGTGGGGCTGCTATGCCAAGGGTCTGATCTTGGTAAGAATCCCTTGGTGCTACTGGTGGTGTATAAATAAGTGGAAAAACCACTTGGTCTCCCTGGAGATGTGCTTAGGGTAGGGCATTATTATTTTTTTTTTGGCTAACCAGGCCTACACAGCAGCTGTTGAGCAATCCTTCCCTCGTCCTCAAAAAACAAATAGTGTGAGTCTGGTGGCCAAATGTTGCAGGACATTGTAATGACTGTTGGCAAACTGTGTTTGTGGTGTGGGGGTGCTGAACAAAACAGCTGCAAGGTTTGACACTCCTGGGGAACATCAGCTGGTCACTGGTGGGGCTGAGCAGGGAGAGGGGATATTGTGGAGCAGGCTGGAGTCTCCACAGGATGATATTTGGGACAGATAGTGTATGTGTTCTTAGAGAATTGGGGGTTTGTATCCCATGAGTGCAGGCTAAGTATCTCCCACCTCACCTGGGGTTTCTGCACGTGGCTAGGAGAGGGATGTGACAAGTGTCTGCATCCCATCCTTGTGCTGGAGCTGCCACAGGGACAGCATGTGCTGTGTCTCACCTCGTCCTCCTGTCCTGAGCACCCCTCCAGCCTTCAGGTCCTGACTCACCTAAAGAGTTTCCCAGGTGAGAACTGACTATTGCTTAGCACTGCCCTGAAACAACAGCCCTGCTGCTGCTTCACTCTGAGGCCCTGAGAGCTGAGCCTGGGTCTGGTGAGGGCTCTGGGTGTAACACCTGACATCTGGCTTGAGATGGAAAGTCTTTCCCAAGATAACTGTGCTCCATATGGCTAGGAAAATGTCCTTAGCCATTTTCCCCTGATTATTTTCATTATTGTTATTATTTACTGGCATTTTTTCAGCCTGGGTAATGGAAAAAAGCTGGGCTGATTGCACTGCTGTAATTTCTAGCCCACTGTGTTTCTTCAGTCCACCGTGCTAACAAGATCCTTCATGGGTTTGCAGATCTGCGGGAGATATAAGATTGGTCATGAAAGCAGTTTCTGCTGCTTGGGTCTGCTGGAAGCGTTTTCCAGTTGTGAAAACTGCTTGATTACAGTGTTTGCAAACATTTTTGCTTTTCAGTAACAATAACAACAACAAAATAATGAGGGGGATATATACAAGAGTCCCACGGGCAGGGTTTTGCTTCAAAAGCTGGGACATTCATGTGTCCCAGCAGCATTTCTTCCAGGGTCTCAGCACCCTCAGCTGTCATATTCCCTGTTCCTCCCTGGGGAGAGCAGAGTGCTCCCATATCATGTCTGCAATGATGTTTGGGTTTGTGCTTGCAAAGAGATCGACTGGAATTGCAGTTGGAGTTGCCTTTGTGAAGGGACGGTCCCTGATGCGTGAAGGGGTTTGGGATCAAACCGATCTGGGATCCAGAAATCCGGCTTTCAGTCCCCACTTGGCAGCTGGGGTAAATCCCTTAAGCTCCCTAAGTCTGCCTTCTCTGCCTGTCACACTTTTTCCCACCCTTTACCCATTTTGCTTTTTCGGGCTGGAAAATATTTGGGTTAAAAAGTGGTTGTTGCTTCCCGCTTGTGCCTCGGCTGCCCTGCGGAGGAGAGCCTGGATTCCCCCTGACTGTGCATGCTCCCGCTGACTGTGCTGCTCATTAGCAGCTCCCAGCAGCAGCAGCAGAGCCTACGTGCTGAACTCCAGAGATCCCATTAGTTGGGGGCCATCAGGCTGTCCCCTCTGCCCGGAGTGCTGGAGCTCTGACCTTCCCTGGCACCACAGCCGAGCTGCTGCAATGAGGGCTCCAGGTCTTTGCCCTGCACTGGGCTTGGCTGCAAAATTAGTGTCTTTTCTTTGTGCTTTCTTGCACCAGGCAGTCCCAAAACCACATGCAGGACCCGACCCATATCCTGCTGGAAAAACCATACAGTGGCTGAGCAGAATTTTTATAGTCTCTTTATTTTTTTGGGGCTAGTTCTTGCTGCAAATTTAGGCTAAAACTTCAGAGCTGATCAACAAACTGCTTTCCAGCTCCGGGGTGTGTGGAGACAGCACAGAATGCATGGAAACAGGTGATGGGGATAACTGGCCTGCTCCAGAGACCACAGGAATCTGTAAATGTCACTAAAACAATTCAAACCCTTCATGCATCTAGAAAGAGTCTCCTGCCTGTGTCTGAGAGGTGATTATCTGGTATTAAGGGCGTTCCTCTCCCTCACCTGGGGTGGTCTTTCAGCCACCACTGACCCTCCCTGCTCCTCTAGGAAGAGCAGTGTCCCAAAGAACCAGCCTCGGTCTCCTGATGGATATCCCTTTTCTTGATTGCAGCTAATTTCCTGCATAATAACGCTTTGCATGAGTGTCCCACGTGATGCTAATGAGCCCAGAGCCTGCCACCCTGCAGCAGCACTGTAAGCAAGGATGATTGCAGCACATTTTGGAGCAGGGCAGGAGCCAGGCTCTTGGGGGGGCCAGGCTGGACATCAGGAGGAATTTCCTCATGAAAAGAGTGTCTAAGCATTGGAAAGGGCTGCCCAGGGAGGTGGTGGAGTCCCCATCCCTGGAGGTGTTCAAGGAACGACTGGAGGTGTAACTCAGTGTTTTGGGCTGGGTGACAGGCTGGGGATTGGACACAGGTTGGTGATCCTGGAGGTCTTTTCCAACCTGAATGATTCTGTGGCTCTGTCTCTTGTCAAAGGAGGGAGGGCATTGTGTGTTTGCCCTGAGTGGTGCCAGAGACCATGTGGAAATGATTCCACCCTGCAGCACCCACCAATAACGAGGGGTGGTGGCACTGCTGGTCACCCCCAGCCGGGAGCACATGGTGGGACTCCTCAGTCCCAACCTCAGCCCTGGGCACCTGGGATGGGACACCCGCCCCTCAGAGGTGTTGTCCTGAGTTGGGCCCGTGCTCAGACGTTTCCCTTCGAGCCTTGTGGCCTGTGTTCAAACACCCAAGGCAGTCGTGTGTTTACCCTGTCAAGCATCTCCGTCTCCAAACACTCCTCTTACGCAATCGCGCTCTGTGTTTCCGCCCGAGGAGGAGCAGCTCTGCCAAACCGTGACCTCACTGCACCCAGTGCTGGCCCTGGGAGAAGCTGAAACCTGTCCATGAAGTGGGGCTGGGGCTGTTTAACACTTCCAGGGCTGCTTCCCCTGGGCAGAGGTCCCACGGCGTGGAGCTGCTGGAGATGCACTGCCTGAAGGGGTGGGTTGGAGGTGCAGAGCTGTACTTTAAGGAGAGTATCACATTACCAATTTATTCAGGGTTGTGCCCTTAATCCTAAGATTCAGTGGGTTGTTTTCTTCTTTTGAAAGTTGCTTTGGCTCTTTCTTGGGTTCTTAAAAGTCCATAGTTGTGCTGTTCTTGGTTGTCCAGCTTTGGGCCAGATCTCAGCACGCTGTGCTGAGAAGCCCCTTAGCCAGGTGCCCATCATTTCTAGGCTGGTACACTTTTTTTGAAGCTCAACGTGAGGCTTGCATAAGGCTCTTAAAATTAGTGCAGCCTTTCAAGCCAAAGGGCCGGAATAGGGTTTACAAGCCATAAAAGCCTCTTATCAAAGTTGATTTCCTCCAACGCACCTTTCATCTTTTATAGTATTTGCTTTTCAAATCCTTGAACTTAAAAGGATTAAACAGGTTAAAAGAAAAAAAGGAGGGGAAGAGAAAACAAATAAGAGGGAAGATGGATTGAGTATGGATTATGAGAGGCCCATATGAAATATGAATTAGGAGAAAGTCTAAACAAAGAGTTGTCATTTTTCTGAACTGCTGCACGTTAATGTGTACTGCAGGTTCAGCTTTGGGGAATGTTTAATTTCTCTGGGTTATTTTTCCAAAATGAGTGGAGTAGAGAGCAGCTGACCGGGGGGATATGGGGAATTTGTGTTGTTCTGCTCTATCTCCCACCCTCTCTCTATCCCGTGGTGCAATGACCACATGTGATCCACCCCTGTGAGCTCTTGTCCTGCTGCAAAATCAGGGCCCAGGAAAGAAACTTTGCAGGAAGGAAAACAAAATTCTGGCTGTCAAAAAGCTCCTAAAGTACCAAGAGTTGTAAAGGAACCACTGGTCTCTTCTCCTGTTGGGGAACTGGAAAAATATCCTGGTGGACTGGAGACCTTTCCAGGACTTTTCCCTGGCCACTCCCTGCTGCAGTGTCTGGTGAAGGGGATCTGTGGGAACAGGGACAGGCACCAAACCTGGGGTTGCTCTGCCTTGCCCACAGTGACTGTCCCTGCAGAGGTGTGACCCACGTTTCCCAGTGGCCTTGTCCTGCTTCATCTTCTGTGTGTTTTCTGTGCCTCTGATCCTTGCTCTGTGCCTTTCCCAGCTGTCAGCAATGCTCTCATCCCTCTCCCCAGCCCTTTGCTCCCCCTGGGGGCTGGGCTACTACATGGGCTATAAAATGCTCCAGGATCTCATGGACACTTTTCCTGCTGCCCTCAGCACTGCCATCCCTTGCCTGGCTTTGCAAGAGGCTCTTGTCAACCAAACCATCCCAGCCGGGAGGGGAAGCACCACTGGCAGTTCCTGGCATGTTCCCCATCCCAGGGGAGCACATTTAGACCCACTGGCCCCTCCAGACGGTTGCAATCAGGGCTTGGGGGGCTGGTTCTGGGTCAGTGGCCAGGTCAGCCCCAGCTGTGGCTCTGCCCACCTTCTGTGGCAGGATCTGGGGGCAGGCAAAGCAAACACACCAGCCAGGAGTGAGTCCTGACCTCCCCTGCCCTGCAGCATCTGTAGGGGTGGGGGTTTCCTGCGGCCCCTCCAGATGCTGGACATCCTGGTGGATGCCTGTGTGTGTGGGGAGCAGAGCACAGAGCCCTTGGGCATGGCTGAACAGAATGATGCCACCTTCAAAGTGTATCTATCTCTTTTTTGGGGTGTCCTGTGGGTGAAGAGGGCTCCCCTGCCCTGCTCCAGCACCATGTCCTGGTGTGCCTGCCAGGCAGCTCTGCCATCAGCTGTGCTAGTCTGTGTTGGGCTGGTCAGTGTCCCCTTGGCCAAGATCTCATCATTTTAGGGTGTGTGGGAGCAGGTGAGGGCCATGTAGGTGTTTGTACCACCCTCAGCTCCTTCACCAATTTTTCCCCCTATTCCCCTTCAGGGAGGGCTCACGGAGGGGGAGGTTACATGGCACACACAACCCTGGGGGTTAATGAGTACCAGATCCCTTAACTGAGGTGCAGGGTGGCTCTCAGCTGTGTTTTGGATGAAATCACTAGTTTTGTGACTGACACAGCTCTGCAGGGTTGTCCAGAGAGCGATGTGTGCTGTTGGAATCCTCCAGGAATTTGGTGGGGAGACATCAGTGGGGATTCTTGTCTCTATAGATGACTCTCACTCTTGATAACTCACCTGCTTCTGCAGCTCATTTTAAATGCTGATCCTTTGGTCTCTGCCTTGAGGGAGGGAGAATTCCCAGTGAAACCAAGGAGCAGAGCTGGGAGGATAAGGATTAAACTGAGGACACCTCAGAAATATCCCAAATTCCTCCCCTGTGAGTCAGCCTGCTGCAGTGGGATCTTGGATCCCAAATTACTCCCCCATGAGTCAACCTGCCACAATGGGATCCTGACTCAGTCGGTGTCTGTGGTCTGAAGGGGTTGGCATTATGAGGGAAGCTCTGGAATGCTCAGGTGGAGTGACAGGAAGCCTCCTGTGGTGTATATACAGCCCTGTCCTTCACTGAGCAGGAACTAATGTGAGGGAGGGCAAAAATAGTGCCCAGAAGTGGCTCAGAGCAGCTGCTGTCCTTGCCTGCAGCCCCCATTTCCCACTGGTCCTCTCTGAAATTCCTGTATCAAAAGCCTTCTTGTTACTGTAGCAGAAAATGTTGGCAAAGCATCTCCAGGGACATGAAAAGACATTGAAATCTGGGTGCCAAAATGCACGTCAGCTGGTGGAGGAGCAGAGGAGCTGGTGTCTGGGGAGGCAAGCACTTGCAGGGGGCTGGTTTGAGGAAGAATTAGACCTGCCAGGTGTGTTAATCCCTGGCATTCCCAGAAGCATCCCAGGGTTTCAACACATTTCAATTACCCAGAACTGCTCTGACTTGGCTGCTTCTTCACCTTTTGGTGGCTCCTGTTATTAGATGGTGGTTATTATTAGGTGGATCTTTTTATTAGATCCCAAGGAAGTGAATGGAAACCCCCTGGGGGATGTGTCCCTGCTGCCACACCATCCCCTCAGCCCTACTGCAGTGCTTGCTGGAGGTATGGCAGTGCTCCAGGACCAGTCACTGATGGATGCCTTGGGAGTGGTTGTGGGGGCAGGATTTGGGGTTTGCCTTGTTCTCTTTGATGGGTCTGGAGGGGTCCCTCTGGGGTCTGCTGCTGTGGATCTCTCAGGGATCCCTTTCCAGCACGGTGTGGGGCAGGAGGGAGCACGCCTGACCTGCTCACATCTACTGCCCAAGGAGTAGGGGAAGGTTCCAGGAGAGGGGCTCAGCACCCAGCCCATCTTCTCTGTTGAGTTGTCCTGGGCCAGCTTACCCATCTTTCCCCCAGCCATCCTTACCCTGTGTGACCTCCTAAAGGACACCACCAGTATCCAGCTAGAGCCAGCCAGACCCATGAAGCCAGAAGAAAACCCCTAAAGATGTTGATTTGGGAGCAGAAAAAGCTTTTTGAGCCTTTTTGGCTGTTAGGAGCTGGTAGGGAGAGCAGCGAGGACAGAACCCATCATGTTGCTGTGATGGAGAGGCCAGCTGAGCCCTCTCATCCCTTATGGCTGGTGGGAAATTATTGTCTGGCTGCCTGGGGTGGCCTTTTTAATTTATATTAATGAGTTAAAAGTGTGCCACAAAGTAAATTCTTCCCTGTGAGGGTGGTGAGCCCCTGGCACAGGTTGCCCAGAGAAGCTGTGGCTGCCCCATCCCTGGAAGT
>JAWWTY010000038.1:1528172-1559261 GCA_035222235.1 Margarornis squamiger
GCTGTGGCTGCCCCATCCCTGGAAGTGTCCAAGGCCAGGTTGGACAGGGCTTGGAGCAACCTGGGCTGGTGGAAGGGAAGGTGTCCCTGCCCATGGCAGGGGGTGGAAGGAGATGAGCTTTAAGGTCCCTTCTAATTCAAAGCATTCCCTGATCCTATTAGACAGAAAGGTGAAGCCCACGGATGGATGGATGGGTGCAGGAGCCCTGGGGGCTCCCATCCTTGAGTGGTGGGGCTGTGAAGGGAGCCCAACACCCATTAATTAATTAAAATCTCAAGCCCCTGCGCGGGCCGGTTTGCCTTGGCTAAAACCAGTGTGAGAAACTTCCTCGCAGCGTTTCTGCGTCGTCCGGGCTGAAGTGTTGTCATCCGAGGCTGCTTTGCATGACAATGCCTTGGGCTCTAATTATGCACAAGGATGCTAATGGGCACGGAGCGCGCTGGATCTCCATGGGAAAACTATCTGTTTGCGAGGGGCGGGGGGACGAAGGAGAAAGAAAATCCATCCAAACAAAATAAACCATGACAGTTTGGGAAGGGAGGAGGAACGGGGGCGAGGAAAGGGGATGGGAGGCATCACAGGGGTTGAGGAAGGCAAGTAGGAAGCTAATAAGGCTCGGTTTTGGCTTTTATTGGGTGGTAAGATGTGTCTGTGCTGGCCCTCGGCTGCCTGCAGGGATAAGGTGACCCAAGTCGCTTCTGCAGTGCTGATACCTTGCAATAAAAGCGTGCAAAAGCGGCTCTTTGATTTCCAAGCATTAAATGAGCTGTTTGTGCAGTGCAGTGGGATCTCAGGTGTGGGGAAACTGAGGCACGGAGGAGCTCAGATTGGCCCGGGTGCCAAGGTGGGCATGGCAAGGCTTGAGGGATCCAGTTTGGCTTTTCCAGTGTTCCCAGCGCCTCACGCTCAGCACTCCATGGTCCTCCTTGTTTATTACCTACAAGGAGCAATTGCTGTTTTACTGGTGTAGAAAAAGCAGATGGAAATGAAGGGTTTTGCTCACATTGTATTCAAATGTTGGGGTTTTGGGGTCTTTTCCAGGATGTCCTGTTGGCTTTTCCTTGCTACGTTTGCTAAGTGTATTTTGCAAAGATTGGGATATGAGAGAATCTCCACTGTGTCCTTCTGAGTCTTTTAGGAATCATTTTCCCTACTCCTGTCCTACTTTGAGAAGGTTAAGGTCACTCTTGAATGGGGGACGTTTGAAAATGGTTAGAAGGAGCTGTCCTGAGTTTCCAGGACCATAAAGTGACAGAGATGCTAAATACCAATCCAGGGGGATGAGTGGGAGCTAGAGATTCACATTACCAGGGTTTGTCACACGCTGGACCTTGGGTTTGGCATGTCCAGAAAAGCAGATAAAATTCCTGGTGCTCTCTGAAGAGCTGTGGAAGGTGCCTGATGCACCTGACACCTGTGCTGGGTTGTGAGAAATACATGACAGGCCTGGGGATGGAGCCTGCTCAGGGTGCAGGGCTGTTATTAGCGCTCTTTGAAAGGCTCCCACACTTAATGAAAGCGAAGAGCAGTAAAGAGCCAGGTGCAGGAGTCTAAGGAGCTTAAAGCTCTCACTCTCTGCTGGTGCTGATGGAGTCATCTGGCTCTAATGACACTGGCATTACCCGCTCTGCTGGCGTCTAAAACGGGGATGGATTTTAAAGTCCAGCTTAGAGGGATTGTGTCTGGGTTATTCCTTTCTAACCTCCCTGTGCACCAGGTCAGTCCTGGGTGAGGACAGTCCCCACCCAGACACCACCAGCAGCTGCCACCAGAGAAAACACAGCTGGAAACACCTTGGCTGCTTTTCCCTTGGTGAGAGCCCGGGATAACAACCTTCTGCTGACAGTGGCAGGTTTGGACCACTCTTAGTCTATCAGGGCAGGACTCCTTGGGTATTTCTTGAGGAGTGACTGAGGGACATGGGGGAGGGGGGGGCTCAGCCTGGATAAAAAGAGGCTCAGGAGAGACCTGAAAGGAGGTTGTAGCAAGGTGGGGGTTGGCCTCTTCTCCCAGATAACAAAAAAGCAAGAGGAAACAGCCTCAAACCGCACCAGAGGAGGTTTAGATTGGATACTAGGGAAAATCTATCCACAGAAAGGATTGTCAGGCAATGGAAAAGGTTCCCAGGGAGTTGGTGGAGTCCCCATCCCTGGAGGTGTCCAAGGCACAACTGGACTTGGCACTCAGTGGTCTGGGCTGGGTGACAAAGTGGGGATCAAGGCTGGACTCAATGAGCTTAGAGGTCTTTTCCAACCTAAATGATTCTGTAGCTCCCATTCTAAAGGGCTCATCAAGCTGATGGCCAAGGCAAGAACAAGTGCTGGGTCCGGGAGTTTCTTCCCTGCTTGGGTACCCAGGTATCCCATCCTGTTTCAGACACAGGGGATTTGATTTCCCTGCCACTTGGTGTGAAGGTGCTCTCTGAACACTGTCCCTTCTGGTGCTGCTCATTTCCATGAAACATCAGGGGAAGGGCTGGAGTGATGGGGCTGCCCAGGTGCTGGGTCAGGTAGCTCCCATGGGGATGGTGTGTCTCTGCCCAGCACCACCCAGCTGATACCAGCAGGATCTGTTGGGCTGGCACTGACTCTGTGTCCTCAAGTGTTCCTTGGGATGCTGGGCTGAGAGGAGCCACCTGCTTCCCTGAAATCACCCTCCTGCTATTTCAGGACCCCTTCATGATCCTTCCCCTAAACCGAGTGTGTGCCAGCCCGATGCTAATGAGCTTGATTGCTGCCCCTTGTCTTCCATTGCATCACCGAGTGGAAAATCTGAGCCTGGTTTGCTCCAAATCCTTGGGGTTTGGGGGAGGGAGATGAGGACATAAACATCTAGAGTGGAAAAATAATCATCTGTGAATGAAAAACTCTGGGGTTTATCCTGAGAAAAGGGGGACAGACAGAGTGAGGGACCTGATGACAGCCCGAGCTCTAAAGCACCCTGGCCCCACAGTGCGGAGAGATGCCTTATTGTTTGATCTGGCTGTGAGACAGATTAGCAGCCCCAGGTGGAAAGTCATAATCTGCATTTAAATGGGCCGGTTATAAAAGGTGGGGAGCCCAGGAGCCCGCAGCATTATGCTGTGTCTTTAGGACTCCGTAATCTCTCTTTATTTTCTCCGCAGCCTGACCTGGGGGCACAGTTTCTAATTACCAGGTCACCCTGCTAATATTGTCATTTCCAGCCAGTGGGTGTGAAACCATGGCAACGCCACATTTGCTTCCAAGTTTCTAGAGGAATAAAATTTGCCTTTTAATCACAGAAAATGACTGGGTGCCTCCCCCCCCCAACTTACTCCTCGCTGATGCAATTCATTATGGGGGCTTTTAAAAGTTATTGCAGTTGGGACCTTTTCGAAGCTTCACCTCATGGCTGTGGCCAAAGACTGAAGTCGTGGTCTGTGAGGTTGTAGGATCCAAGTAGGCTGCTTTGGATGCCAAAACTTCCTCAAATGCTCATGCTGCTCATAGAATCATGGAATGGTTGGTGTGGGAATGGACCTTAAAGCCCATCCAGTCCCACCCCCTGCCATGGACAGGGACACCTTCCACTAGCCCAGGTTGCTCCAAGCCCTGTCCAACCTGGCCTTGGACACTTCCAGGGATGGGGCAGCCACAGTTTCTCTGGGCAACCTGTGCCAGGCCCTGCCCATCCTCACGGTAAAACTCCATAACTTCTTTTTAGTGTATTTTTTATCTTTAAAAAGTTATGATTAAGTTGGTAAAAGAGGGGGAAAATGGTATTGGAGCCCCTCATTGCACTGTAGGATCTCCATGTGTACCTGGTTAGTCTGGCTCATCTGGGATGTGACCACTGGGATGGTGGCTCCAGCTCCTGGAATTCACCTTCCAGCTTGGAAAAAGCCCATGGAGAATCAGGATGCAACAGGGCTGGTGTGGGTGCGTCCAATGCGCCATGGCATGATGGCTTTAGGTTATCATTCCTTAGGTGTCTCTGGTAGTTTGGGACTTCAAAATCCACATCTTCCTCTCCCTCACCTGTGTTGCAGCTGCCGAATCAAAGATGTGTTGAGCCAGGGGTTTGTCTTCTTGGAAAAGTTGATAAAAACTTGACTGGCGTGAGCTCAAAGAGCTCCAAAACTTGGGGAGGCTGGTTTCCAGCTTCCAGGGGCTGGACTGGCAATCCTGTGGGATACCTGGTAAAAATCTGCCCCAGTCTTGGGAGAAATTCAGGTCAGGCCTGGGCTGAAAGTCTACCCCTCAGGCCTTCCTTCTGGCTCTGCGCGATGCTTTTACTGGGATTCTGAAGCAGTTTCTGACTCTCAAAGTGAGTCAGACGTGAACTGGAATCACATTTTAAGGTGATTTTCCAGCTGACAGGAGTAGGTTAATTGTAAACTGTCTACTGAAGCTTTAAAACTCCTGTCCAGCCTTATTATTAGCAGTTTAAAATTTATGGAGCGAGACTTTGCTTGGTGATAGTTGGTTTCTGCCCAGACGACGTGTGCAATTAATCCCCACGCTGGGAGAAGGAAAATCAAATGTAAAGCTTTTTTTCCCCCATTTTCCCTCTGATACATCTCAGGGCATGGAGGGGACCTGGGAGGGATGTGGGGCAGAAACACTGTCCTACCTGAACAGGGGACCATGTGTGAGTTATCACCTTAAGCTGTGAGAAACTTTGTTCCCAAGGAAACTCCAGGCTGGGGACTCAACCTGTCCCCTGAGACTGGGAAATTTGATGTGGATCTGGAATCTGTGGAGTGCAGAAGCCCACGGGATTATTGAGAAGGATGATGGAGGGGATGCTGGAGCAGGGGTTGGATGGGGCCAGGTTGCCACCACCCTGGTTGCTCCCCTTGATCCCTCTGCAGCTCTGGCTCCACGTGGGTGTTTTCTGCACGTGGCCGTCTCGGGATGGCCACACGTTGCTCAACCTGTGGATTTCCTCAAGTCAGAGCGACGACCTTGTTAAAAACATACTTATTTGCAGGCTGAATGGCTGTGTGTGTCTGGCTCGGGCAGCCCCTGGGCCTGGCTGTGCCTCTCTGTCGGGCCGAGGAGCCGCGTTATTGCGTCTCGCTCCCGGAGCGCTGCGGTCACCACACTCATAAGCTGCACAGACCCGGCTCTCAGACGTTCCCCCTGTAAAATGTTTCAGTCACTGAAAGCTGAGAGCAGCTCCCAGGCAGGTAATTAATTAGAAATGTGAATTTGGAGGCTTGTTTCCTTTCCCTTCCCTTCGTAGGGTCGCTGTTATTTCTTATTTCAAATGGCTTTTATTGAGCTTTCTATAAACGTGACTTTGTTTTAATGAAGAAATAACTCCCCTCCCCACTCCAGCTCTACAAACAACGTGTCTCAAAGCTCAGGACGCTCACCATTGATGGTCCCAGGCTCTATGTGCATGTGTGTGCACACACAGGGGCACACACACATGTACACACAGAAAGAAACTGGAATTTCATTGCCGCAGGGTTGGCTGAGCAGCTCTGATCCAGCTCCCTGTGCATGGGCTGGGCTCCTGGTGACTTCAATAGAGCCTTCCCTGGTTTATGAGCCTTGGGAGCGCAGCCTGAGCAGGGGCTGCTCGTATAAAAGCTATTGCCTGATTAGTAGTTGCATTACAATAGCACTTCAGGCCCCGATGGAGGCTCAGAGCCCCATTAGAGCAGTCCTTGTGCAAGCACGTAGTGAAGAGGTGGGCTCTGACCCAAGGAGTGAACAGTCGAGGTCTTTATGGCCCCCGAGGCACCTCAGGATCGATTATTTCTATTACAGTAGCACTTAGGGCATGTCTGTGCCCACACAGATGTGGGTGGCTGTGGTGGCTGGGGCCCATTCCTGGGAATTTTGGGATCTGTGGGATGGCGGGTGACACCAGGCTTGTAGCTTGAGCTGGGAATGGCCATATGGTGATGACCCACTGTGGCTACAGAGGGGTTAATTCTGCCTTGGAGGGGGCTTTGGATGGCTGGGGAGCAGGAGGGGTCTGAGGGAGCCTCTCCTCCCCTCCCTCCCGTTGTTACTGTGATCTGGGTGTGATGAGAGCCACACCACTCCTTGCTCTGGTCACATCCAGCCTGGCTGGGGGTGGCAGAGGGGACAGCAGTGGCTCTGTGTCCTGCAGCATTGCATGTGCATCCTTGGCACCCGCTTGCCGAGGGAGGAGCTGCTATGGTCCCCTCTGCATCCACATCCCCAGCCAGCCAGAGGAGGTTGTGCTAGAGTTGCTTAAAGCTTTTTTTTTTTTCTTTTTATATCATCTCTGATTCTTTGGACCCGTTTGCACCCTGTGTCTCTAAGTTCTCCTCCTTCCCCACCTTTTCCATCTTTACACCATTGAGTCC
Source organism: Margarornis squamiger (assembly GCA_035222235.1). Lineage (NCBI taxonomy): Eukaryota > Metazoa > Chordata > Aves > Passeriformes > Furnariidae > Margarornis > Margarornis squamiger. The sequence goes on from JAWWTY010000038.1 coordinate 1,534,483, forward strand.
AAGCATCTTAGCCAAATTTTTCTGGTGTCAGCAGAGAAAAGGGGGCTTGTTTGTCCCCCCTTCCTAGGACAGTCTCCTGGGTGGCAGCAGTTCCCTGCTGGGAGCTGAGTGTGGTCCCGAGGGAGACAAACACCAGATACAGGGGGAAACCCAACTTGCTGCTTTCACTTTTCCTTGTCAATCTCCATCTCACTAAACCACCTGATTCCTGGAACTGGGCCCTGAAAAGGGAAAAGAGAACACCCAGCAACACCTTGGCTGTGCTGCTCTAGGGACGGTCCATGTCCCAAAGGCTGCAGCTGGGCAGGAGCGGCAGCCGCTCCCAGGATCCCGGCGCACAGCTGGCTGCGGTGCGGGCTTGCCTCCTCTCTTGGAGAGAACCGCGGCTTTCAGGCCATGTCAACGCGAACAGCTGGCTGAGGAAATGCGAACTGCAGCTCGATTTGGGAGCAGCTGCCACCGCTGCGGGCGGCCGGCCCCGAGCCCGGCACACCGGGGCATCCTCGGAGCATCCCCGGGGCATCCCCGGGACCCGGCCGGGGGATGCGGGCTGTGCCGTGGGGCTGCTTTCAAGCTTTCTCTTCACTTTTAAAAAAATCTTAATTGCTTATTTTCCTCCGCACTGATGGAAAAAGCCAAGTCCTCACTATGCTGAACCACGGCAGTGCAGAAGGACGAGCTGCCCGGCGTGGGGCTCAGCCCCACTGTGCCCCCCACCAGCCCAGCCCTGCGGCTCTCTGCAGGTTCCTGGGGGGCTCCCCCGGTGTCCCCCACCAGCCCAGCCCTGTAGCATTCTGCAGGTTCCCGGGGGGCTCCCCCGGTGCCCCCCGCCCCTCCGGACAGCATTGCGGCCGCCCCGCTGCGCATCTGTCCCCGCACCCGTCCTTATCTGCCGCGGCTCAAACCTGCCCTGCAGCATTGTGCGAGTTCCCTCCACTTTATTTATTATTTCTCTCCCCACCCCTCCCGCTCTGCTTTCTAGCACACACCGCCCTGAAGCTGCGAGGCTTTTCCAGCGTTTTCCCCGCTCTGGGTGTCCCTTTGTCCCCCCGGAGCGGGGCAGAGCGGGGCGGTGGGTGGGCAGGAAGTTTGGGGCTGCCCAGGGACCCCATCCAGCCTGGCCTTCCCGAGTGGAGGCCAAGAGCATTAAAGCCCACACCATAAGTAAACAGTGCAGAAATTACAGGTCCGGGGTTGGGTCATGAGCTTTGCTCTTTTGGTTTCTTGTGAGGAAGATATCCCCGGGATGTTTCCGGTGGGAAGGTGGAGGTCATGGAATGGGAGAGAGGGGACGGCAATGCCACCGCACCCCCGGGAGCAGCTGGGGCTGTGCTGCCTGCTCGGCATGTGGCAGGGATCCCTGCTGGATCCCACGCAGACATCCCTGCTGGATCTGCCCTGCTCCCACCCTCTGGCTCTCGCCGCACCCAGGGCAAACCAGGGGGAATGTGCAGGGTCCCTGCTGACCCCGACTCCGGGAGAGGCAGGGAAGGGCTGTCCTAATTTTGGGATGTGTTCCAGCGTGTCGCTGGGTGACAGCCCGTCCCACCCACAGGAGCATCGCACCGAGGCTCGCTGCTGTGCGGAGCTGCTTGCGGCCGCTCTCGGCACTGCCGTGCTCCCCCCGAGGCTCCCGGCTGCTTCCTCGACATAACTGCAGGAGCCGTGTTTGTTCTTCTGTCCAAAGAAAAGCAAAGCCAAAACTCGCAGCTGGCAGAGCCCGGTGGGGGCAGGGGAAACCTGCGCTGTGCTGCGGAGAAATGACGGGGAACGGAGCGTTCCCAGCCCGCGGTGGCTGATGGAGCAGGAGCAGCGACACTGACCCCAACTAATGCACAGCGTAAATGAGCTCCTGGCAGGTAATCGGCTGGAGTGTAAAATCACTTCACTCCGCTGTGGAGGCTTTGTGCTGCGGCCAGGGGCTCGCTGTGCTCTGGGGACGCAGGGACCGGTGTGTCCCAGGCTCTCGCTGCCGGCATCGGAGTGGCTTTTCAGCCGGGGAAAATGTCCAGAGGGGATAAACTGCTGGCCAAGTGGTGTTTGATGGGGTCTGTGCCGTGGGGTTTCTTAGCACGGCCCCCGCTCTGTGCTGTGCCCCCCAGCAGCTGCAGCTCCAGGGCATGCCCTGTGCCAGCTGCAGCTCCGAGTGGAGCCGGGGACAGGTTGTGACATTTCTGCAAATGCTTTCACACGTGAAAACCGCGGCCTCGGAGGGAAGGTCAGGGAGGGGACCTGCACAGACTCGTGTCACCAGCGAGCTCTGCAGTGACACCAGCAGCGGGGTGGGGTGGCAAAACCACGGGCTGGGGCCTGCCTGGAGCACCCTGAGCTGCTCCAGGGGAACAGTGGGGTAGACACTGTGCAGGATTGGTGATTTATTTGGGATGGATTTGATAGGAAAAGCAATGTCTGGCTGAGCTTTGGAGATCTTTCCTTCCTGGGGTGCCTGTGACATTGATTCTTGAGGATGATACGTGTCCTGCTTGGGCTGTTCAGGTGATTTTGGCTTTTTGGGAGGATTTCAGCAGTTTTATAAGAATGACCTGAAAGCCCTGGGTAGCTCCCTTCTCCCCACCTTTTGCTCAGTACCCTCCCAAACCAGGCAGCTCAGAGCTGACAACCCAGGGAGAGTGGTCAGAGCCGGTGGGGTTTGGGGACAGCTGGAGCTCACTGTCACCTCTGGAGCTCAGCTGTCACACTCTGAGCTGTCCAGTCTGGTTTTATCTCCAGCTCCCACTTATTCCCTGGCTCTGGTTTGTCTGGGATGCCCTGGAGAGGGAATACCCCAAACCCCATCAATGAACCCAAACCCATCCGGGGGGCTCCTGCATGTCCCCAGTGCTCCTTGGAGGCTGATAATAAATCAGACAGCTAGGGCATGTTTAACTTTTAATACAATGTATATTTATTGCAAACAATAATATACAAAAAAAAAAAAAAAAAGGTAAGTTTCACAGAGAGAAGGATCTTGCAAACAAACCAAACCAAACTTACCTAAAGACAAAATATGATTTAAATGACAGGTCTTTTAAGTTACAGAAATACTTTAAAAAGATCTGCTTTTATACAGAAATAGAAAGATGCCATATTATAAGAGTGCTTTAAGATTTTTTTCTTCTACTGAATCCCTAAAAAAAAATGTTAACAAATATATCATTTTTTTAAATAAAAAAAGTTTGCTGTCTTTTTTAAAAAGCAATCCTTAACTGTTCAGCCACAGCTTCACCAAAGTCAGTGTCCCCCCCAGCTCTGAAGGCAGTTTTGGGGGGCTGGAAGGCCAAAACGGAGCTGCCCCTGGGCAGGGCCAGGGCCTTGGGTCTCGTCCTCGCACGAGCTCATGTGTCCCAGAGAGCTGAGGCAGAAAACAAGGCAAATGATTCAGTGATACGCTACATTTGCAATCTTTAGTTTGTACAAATCTTATTTTTTTTTTCCAGTTTATCCTTAAGACAAAAGAAAAAAAAAAAAAAGGAAGAGCACAAGTTTGTACAAACCCAGGACACAGATTCCAAAAAGAATAATAATAATAATAATAAAAAAAAGAATTAAAGAGATAAATAAAGGACTGGTTACAGTTTAAGACCATAATTTAACAGGCACGGTTACCTTCCAAATAATGCTCGAACTAATGCAATCGCTTTTGAAAGGACTTAAAATAGAAGGGAGATAAAAAAAAAAAAAAGGAAAATTGTGATTAAAAACTGCTCTTCTCACAAAATAAATAATTTAAAGTATCTGTGATGTCCTGCAAGCAGAGAGGAGCCCCTGGGTGGGTTTTGCATCAGGCCTGGGGTGGACGGGGGTGCCCGGAGGGGGTCGAGCTCAGCCCCCCCAGCCCAGGGACAGGCAGAGCTGGAGCCAAGTGATTATCACAGGGCTGCTTTAAGGCTTCCCACCAGCACTTTGGGCTGGTTTGGATTTCATTTTCATTTTTAATCTTTTTGTTTTTCTTTCTTAAGGCTCAAGGTTATTAAAAAATAAAGTGAAACTCTTCTCCTGGCTGGTTTTGCTACGAGTTAGAAAAATAAAGCCTCTCCCATGCTGGTCCCTGCGCAGTCTCAGCGCTGCCCATCGCTGTGCCCGACACTGCCCACGTACAGAGATTGGTTCCCAGGTCAAAGCATGCTGGTTTAGTTTTATTTTTAGAGAAAAAAAGACACTTATCTATACAAAAATACCTCTGACTGCAAGAAAACCTAGCACTGCTCCACTAAGTGTCATTTTTTTTTTAGCTGTTGGAAAAATAAGAGCATTTAAAAAATTCTCTAAAAAATATGTATAAATCCCCTCAAATTGGTAACGAATCATACACAGTACATACTAAAAATATTTAAAATAGAGAATATTCCTCACAGAGGACTCTGAGTTTTCTCTTTTTTACCCCCCATTTTTTTTTCTTTTTTCTTTTTTTTCTTTTTTAATTACTGCTAAAAAAAAAAAAATCATTACAAAAGTCCAGAGAACAAGACAGCTGGGCTGGGTTGGTTAGGAATCTCCTCTCCATGCTGGAAGCAGAGTTCAAGTCCAGTCCTTGGCGAATGTGTACCGAGTTTTGCTGGCTCTCAGGCGGGTCCTGGAGGATGCTGTAGTGCAGGAGGCTCAGGCGCTCTCTCCTCCCCGCCAGCATTCACTTGAGCGTCTTTTTATAGTTATTATTTTTAATTGCAAAGAAGGAAGAAAAAGTCTGAGGAAGTTCTCCGTTCTTCTCGCTGCTTTCACGCTTTTCTGAGTTATTTTTGTTGTTGTTTCTTTTTTCTCTCTTTCTAAGTTTCTTTCTCTTCTCTTTTCCTTTCCTCCATGGCTTTAGGGTCTGGTGAGCTGTGTGTAGACGGGCTGTTCCCAGTGCTGCGGGCTGTGGGTCTGGGGGATGGAGGGGACCCCCGAAGTGTCTGCAATGGGGGTGTACATGGGGCGCTGCGTGGGGTTCATGTAGGTGAAGGTGGAGTAGAGGCTGCTGCCCTGCCCCGCGGCGTGGCTGTAGTAGGAGCTGGAGTTCTGGTGGTCGGTGTAGTCGTACTGGGAGCGGGTGATGGTGGGGTAGGACGAGCTGTAGTGCTGCAGGTTGAAGGAGCTGTAGTTGATCTGCTGCGGGGAGTGCTGCTGCTGCTCGCTGTAGTGGCTGGGGCTGAGCTGCTCCGTCTTGATGTGTGTCCTCTGCTGTGCACCCGGGCCCTGCTCCCCGCTCAGCGCCGGCAGCCCGTGCTGCGCCGGGGGCTGTGGCTGTGCCGGCGGCTGCGGCGGCTGCGGCTGCTGCTTGGACATCCACACGTGGCCAGCCGTGGCTGGCGAGCCCGACGTGCTGCTGATGCCGTAGCTGCCCGTGTAGGTGACCTGGCCGGGCTGGCCGTGGGTGGCCGGGACCCCCGGGTGGCCATTGGGAGGGAGGTACTGGTCGAACTCGTTGACGTCGAAGGTCTCGATGTTGGAGATGACGTCGCTGCTCAGCTCGCCGATGTCCACGTCTCGGAAGTCGATGTGGGGCGGCTGCCGGCCGCCTTCTTGCAGGGGGCGGCCCTCCCGCTTCAGGTCCTGCTTGCCCGGCTGGGTGTCCGTCTTGGGGGTGGTGGGGGGCGTGGGGGGGCCCTGCGATTGCCCTGTGGGAGGAAGGAAGGGGGACAGGGGTCAGGGGGTGTCACTGGGGGCGATGGTACCACTAATGGTTAACCCACTAACGGGCAACCCTCAGGGCGCAGGGTAACAGGGGCTGTGGTTGTGTAGGGTAACCCAGGCATGTCCAGGTGTGGGGGCACAGCTGTGAGCCCTGCTGGCACCCACCTACTGAGCCCTCAGATGTGAACTGTAATGGGCCAACTTTCTGGGGTGGTTTTGTTTCTGTTTTAAAAGCATAGCTTCACGTTTCTCATGTGCACTGTGGGTGGAAGTGGCTGCAGTAATGGCACGTGCCCGTGCTATGGGCAAAGTTTGTGGGCAGCTCTTCTCTCCTGATGCAGCTGCCCTCCCTTCTCACTGCATTTCTGGGTGTCCCCTCCCTTACCCAATCCCAACTTCAGCCTGGTTTGAGCTGCAACTTTTCTTAGGCAGCTGTATCTGTGCCATCCCCCCCAAAACGCCTCGTGGGTACGTGGGTACCTACCTGAGTGCTCCCCGGGGGAGTGCACCTCGCTGATGCTGGAGGAGGACTGCGGGGAGTCGGCCTGCAGAGCCTTGAAGATGGCATTGGGGGAGATGTGGGTTTGCTCCGAGCCCTCCTCCTGCTCCGACTGCCCGTTCTTCACAGACTTTCTCCGCCGTGGCTGGTACTTGTAGTCGGGATGGTCCTTCTTGTGCTGCACCCGCAGCCGCTCGGCCTCCTCCACGAAGGGACGCTTCTCGCTCTCATTGAGCAGCCTGGGGGGGCACACGGGGGGCGAGGGGTCAGCTGCTGCTCAGTGGGGTATTAGTGCACTGACACCCGCTCCAATCTCTCCCCTGGATGCCCCCGCTAGCGACGCAAAGCCCTCCACAATGCTGACCCCCCTGTCTGGGGCACTCGCTGGTTGTCACCCCCTTTGCCCCCCCCGGTTGTTTCAGTGACCAGACAGGAGGTGCAGGAGTTGCAGCCCTTGCCCTCCCCACCCTGTGGGCACATGTCCCTGTCCATGGGTGCTTTGGGGACAGTCCCATCGCCGCCTGCCAGGGCCAGCTTTGCTCACCCATTTCTCCTCCTGCCACAACTTTAGGATCCCCCCCCCGCCCCTTTCTGCAGTCACAGAGTACGCGGCGGCCAGGTGACTCACTTGCCTTCTGTTTTTCTCCCCTCCCTGCCTTATTTTGGCAGTCGGAGGGCACCCAGCCATGCGCCGCTCACCGCCGCCACCCACCCGTGTTTGGCACCGCCGCCCCCTCCCCGCGCCCCGCACCCCTTCCCCTCCCGGCCCCAGCTGATGCAATCCCCAAAACCATCATTTCCTCCGGACCCGGGAGCACAAACAAACAGCGGTCCGGCCCGGGGGGCTCTGCCAGCCCCCGCACGGTCCCCTCTGCCCCGAGCATCGCTCTGGGAACACGAACCCCTTCCAAGACCAGAAGGCGGCCAAGGGGAACCGCTTTCCCCACTTTCCCCCCTGCTATTCTGCCTTCTCCTCCGCCAAACGAGTTTGCCAGCACACGCAAAGCTTTTCAGCGAGTTTTCCAGGCTGGGGGCATCCTCTCCCTCCTCCGCCCGCTGGTCCAGGCTGGTCCAGGCTCCGCATCCGCAGCGCCCGCAGCATCCCCCGGTCCCCCTGCATCCCGCACCCCGCACCCCGCGCTCACCTCCACAGCTTGCCCAGGGTCTTGCTGAGCTCGGCGTTGTGCAGGTGCGGGTACTGGTCCGCCAGCTTCCTGCGGGCAGCCTGCGCCCACACCATGAAGGCGTTCATGGGTCTCTTGACGTGCGGCTTGTTCTTGCTGGAGCCATTCACCCGCACCGGCATCGGCACCAGCGTCCAGTCGTAGCCCTTGAGCACCTGGCTCACCGCCTCCCGGATGCACACCGGGAACTTGTCCTCGTCGTTCTCCTTCTTCAGGTCCGGGTCCCCCTTGGGGAAGGTGTTTTCTTGGGGTCTGGTGTTCTCCGTGTCCGACCCGGATCCAGAGGGACAGGGAGACCCGGCGGAGTCATCCGACATGGTGGGGCTGGGGGCGTCGGAGATACATTTGTCCTGCTCTTCTGTCATTTTCATGAAAGGGTCGAGGAGATTCATGCGAGAAAGTGGCCGAGGGGGGGAGCAGGGGACGAAAAAAGTTTTTTTTTTTCTTTAAAGGATAAAAATTAAAAGAGTCAGGCGCTAGGGGGGCAGGGATGGGTTAAAGAAAGAAACAAAAACTTTGGGAGAAACGAAGTCTCCACCAGCGCGCGGCCCGGGCTGGGGAGAGGACGCGAAAGAGCCGGGGGAAAGTTTGCAAAAACTTTTCTTTTTGCGCTGAAAGTGAAAAAAAAACCATAAAAATTAAAAACAACCAAAAAAAAAGTAAAAAAAAGGTAAAACACCCCCAAAAATTAAAGAGCAAAAAAATTAAAAAGCAAAAAAAATTAAAAAGCAAAAAGTTAAAAAAAAAATTAAAAATCAACCAAAAAAAGTTAAAAAAGAGGAGAAAAACCAGACCAAAAGAGCTCCAGCGCGAGGAGAGGAGTGCGGGCGGTGTGTGCGGGACACGGGCGCGGTGCGGGTGCGGGAGCGGAGCGGGGTCGGGAGCGGGGTCGGGACGGGAGCGGAGCGGAGCGGGGCGGCCCCGCCGGTCTCCAGCGCGGCTCTGCGGCCGCTCCGCGGCGCGCGCGCTCATAAACCCTGCGCGGCGCCCAGCGCGCGCCCGCCGCCGGCCAATGGGAGCGCGGCGCGCGGGGGCAGCGGCCGCCGCCATTGGCTGGGGCCCGGCCCGAGGGGGCGGGGCCGAGGGGGTGGGGGGGGCTGAGGGGGGGGAAAGACCGGCGGCGCGCGCGGGGCGGCCGCGGGAGCGCGCACGTGGGGCAGACACCCCCCCCCCCATCCATCCGTCCATCCATCCGTCCATCCATCCGTCCATCCATCCGTCCCGAGCGCTCCATTATCCAGCACCATTATCCAGCACCGCCGCGGGACCCCCCGGCCCGCCCCGCCCCGCCCCGCCGCTCGTTCCCCGGGAGCTGCGGTGCGGTGCGCGGTCCCCGCGGATCCCCCGCGGTGGCACTGGCGGCACTGGTGGCACTGGTGGGACTGGTGGGACTGCGCGCGCCCGTCCCGAGGGGGCGCCAGAGGCTCAGGAACGGCGCGCAGGGGGCGGGAGGCGGGGGGGTGTAGGGATCGGTCCGTCCGCGCCCCCCTGTCCGAGCAGGGGGCAGGCACGGCGGGCTGCGGAACCCAAAACACCCCAAAGTGCCCCCAAATACTTTTTTTCCCTTTCTTTCTTTTTTTTCCTCCACTTTTTAGAAAGTTTTTTGGGGGGTCCGGCGCGCCTCTCCGGCGCTGCGACATCCCCGAGTCCCTCCTTTTATTCCCCTTTATAACGCTGTGTTTTATCCCTCTGTCCCCGTCTCGTCTTTCCCCGCGGGGCCGGACCGGGCTCGGCTGCTGCGCGGTGCGGGACCCGCATCCCGGTGCCGCATCCCGGTGCCGCATCCCTGTCCCCCATCCCGGTGCCGCATCCCGGTGCCGCATCCCGGTGCCGCAGCCGGCGGCAGCCCAGGCTGGAGCCCCGCGGGGGAAGGAGCGGCCTCCACCCTCCCTCCCCCCTCCGGAAAAAAAAAAAAGTTTTGCCGAGTTGACCAACTTTTTGTCCTCGGAACAAACCAGCGAGAGCAAAGGAGCACCGGGAGCTTCCCGGCGTTATCTGCGGATAAATGCGACAGTTTCTCTTTATAGAAATTATCTTTATAGATTTCTGTGACTCGCACGCTCTAATTTTTATTAGCAAACGGCTTTTCCGTGCGGAAAAGAATTAAACCTGAGGGATGCCGGCAGCGGAGAGGTCACTCTAAGTCATTCTCTAGGTGGGCAATAAAGCTGATGCCGTTTTTAAGGTTCCAGGAGAGGGGATTTGGTGGGAGCTGCTGAGTGCGAAGGCAGCTCCAAGACAAGCTGCCCCCCTTCCCGCCTCCCTCCCCTTCGCCCTGGGCTCCGCAGCGTGTTCGGGGGGAGAGACCTTCGACCGGTTCTCTCTTTACAAACTACGCAGCCCATAATTTTTCATTTCAACTCGAGCGTTAAAGTTGGGGCTTTATCGAAGCTGCTTTAATTTGCTGCTTTAATTTGCAGCCTTTGTCCCGCCGGACAATCCGCGGGGCAGCGGCCGCTCGGGGCCGTGTCCCGGCGGGGATCCCCTATCGCGATTGTCGCCGTCACCTTAACGAGGGGGTTTTAAGGTATTGGAAAAAACGGCACGTGAAAAAAAAAAAAAGTATATTAAAAAAAAAAAAAGGAAAAAGGCAGCGGGGAAGGAGCTCTGAATAAACGCAGTTGAAACCCTCTCCCTGGTAGACCCCGCTTGTCTTTAGCTTTCCCTAAGATTATTATTATTATGATTGTTTTTGTTTTTGTTTTTTGTTTGGGTTTTTTTTGCTTACAAACTTTTGAGAAGTAGTTTTTCTTTGGGTGAGTTTAAAGGTAAGTGTCTGTCCTCTTTCCAGAGCCTTTGTCTGAAGGATTAGGGGGACTGAGAGCTGAGTGGGATTTTTCTTCACGAGAATTTGGAGTTCCTTGTGCCTGAAATACGGAAGATGCTTTTCCCAGCATTATATTTCTTTACTTTGCTAAATATTCAGTAGTCCAGAAGATCTGCTGAGTTTTGTATCGTTATTTGCAGTGAAAAAGATAAACTTGCAGCAAAAGAGATAATTCTGAATTATTTTCCCTTGGTAATTTCAGCTCCGGGCTAGTGCATGATGGAATTTAGCTCAACAAATCTCATTTAGTATACGTGTTTGTTATAGAACATCAAAGAAAACACAGGCAGTAGATTGTTCTTATCTCAGCTAGAGCTGCTGTATCAAAAATCTGAACAAATGTACCTGGAGGAGAAAAATATGGTGACAACAGATTGTTCCATGGCTTTGCTGCTGATTGGCAGAGATAAACACAAGAACAATTTGGGAGGATAATTGATTTAATGAAAAGTGTAATAATTAGAACATTTTTCATTCTGAAAGTCCATCTGCTGAAAGGGACTCTGCCTTTTCATTCCCAAACAGCCTGTTTTAACCAAAGAAAGTGGTTTGACAAGTTTGAACAATAAACAAAAGAGAAATGGCAAAGAGCTTTCCAGTTATTGTGTGTGATTTTATAATTTCTGGATTATTATTTTTAATTCCTGTTCGATGGACTATTTAGACAACGTGGACAAGCTGATTAATCACAGTCGTTTTGCAGGGTTAGAAGTTTCCTTTAGAGCGACTGAGCTGCTGCTGCTTTCCCGTCAGGATGGAAGTTTTCTTTTCTTTTGAAAGAATTAACATTGTTTTACCCTAAGTGGCGAGCTCAGATATCAGGAAAGATTTTTAGCAAGGATTAGAGCCCTCGTTTGATGGGGTTTTTTTTCCTGCCTTGTGCTAAATCAAATTACTGTTTCTTAGGAAATAATCTTTCCAAGTGGAGTGGAGGAGACGGGAATTTCGGTAGGAGAGGGAAGAGCACCATGTGGGGCTTTCGGGGCGGCTTTTCTCTCAAAACTTATGATATCGATGTGCATGAGATCAGCTGTGCTGGAATAAATTGTGTTTTATTGGTGTTTTGTGGGATCTGGGGGGGTTTGATCCAGCTCCCTGATGGAGTTCAGCCTCTCCTCCGACCCCCCCGGCCATGGGGTAGGTGTTGGACAGGCGGTGGCTTCACCAGGGATGTTGTGATGTCACCCTGTCCCCTCTGACCTCACACAGGCCAGCGGTGGCTCCGTGCTCTGCCACAAATCGGTCTCCCCCCGTGGGTGAGAAATCTGAGGAGAAGCTGGTGCTGCCTCCCCATCCAGGGAAAGGCTTTCCCTGCCCATGGTGAGCAATGGGGGCAAAACAAAAAGATTTGGGTTGTAGTGGAATTCTCTAAAACCAAATTAATTCCCGCACCACATCTCTTGATTTTGGTATCAAAACTGTGTCAGTCACTGATCAATGGCACAAAATGTGAAATTCCAGATACGACCATGCCTTTGAATTTACTTGGGGCCGTTTGCTCTGGCGTTTTCGGATGGTGGCTCTCGCCAGGGGAGGTGCAGCGCCGTCACTTGCAGGGTAGTTCTCCCTCCCTCTGTCACCCCCTCCCAAACAATGGCATTTTATTAAGTGTGGGAGTGGGGCTGCATCCCACCAAGCACAGAAGTGCTCCCCACTCTGGGTTTTCCCCCTGTGAATCAGAAGGGCTGCGAGCCGGGAAGGCTCAGCCGTGCCCTTTGTCGCCGCTCAACGTTCTCATGTGCAGCACAAAATGTTCATGTTTTAGTCGATTTTTCTCCGTCACCTTTCCCAGCCGTGGTTGGCTCTCCAGGGCAGGGATCCCACACTGTGCCAATCCAGGTGTTACTGCGTTAAGTGCCACGGGTTTCTGTGCCATCCCAGAAGTGTTACTGGTGCAGGGATGAAATCTGTGCTTTGTTTTTGGGGTCACCTGCCCGAGAGCTGTGGGACCATCCACGCTCCCCAGAACACGAGGTGGGTGTTGAGCCCCTTCCAAGGTGGCCCTTGACACCCTGTCACATTCCAGCTGGTCCAAAGGTGTTGGACACCTCTGCCACGGCCTTCCCAGCAGGGTTTGCACAGAGCTGTGCTCGTGTCCCTTTTTGTGCTGTATCTATTTATTTTTCAAAAGCGCCAGCGTTTCTCAGGCACATTCTGACACATCCTTATCAGAAGGTCATTGTACAGTGAAAAAAAAAAAAAGGAGATAAAGAGCAGTAGCTGATGGGTGACATATTGGGGGTAGAATGGTCTTTAATTTTGTAAATTCTGCTAAGAATTCCTTGGTATTGTATATTTATGTCATTGTAGTAACTTTTAAAGTTCTCTTTTTCTGGCTTGTTGTGCTAATATACGGCCCTCGAAAGCTGCTGCACCTTGAGCTGGAAACAACACAGTGTGTGATTTAAGCTTGGCAAATCCTGGCCTGGGAATGGGTGAGAAAACTGGAGAACGGGCATTTTCTCCCCCTTTTTCTGTATATAAGGTAACCAGGAGCTTGAAGACCCCAAAGGCAAGTGCGTGAAGGATATTTGTTTTTAATTCTTGCTTAAAAATCCCAGCTTGATGGAGCTGCTCTACGGAATAAAGTGAAAGAATCTGGGGGGTTTCAGGGGAACGATCCTGGCTGCGGTGAGATGATGCTGATTGTTTCCAAGCTGGGTGGCAGCGTTAATGTGACCACGTCTGTCTGGTTTAGCTATTAAATATCTGCACACTCATCGTGGCTGGTCAAACAGCAGCACTCGGAATGGTGTGGAGATTTATTTAGCACTTAAAAAATAATCCTGGGAAGGTGAAGCCACCGGGGGCCAGATCCTGCTGGGAGGGAATCAGGCTTAGGGTGAGTCTTGGAGGCGGCAGAAAAGGAATTGTGAGCAAAGAAAGGCTGTTTTCCCTTGGAAAAAAGCTTTGAAAGTGCTAAAAATCTGGGAAAAAGAGGTGAGAACCGGGGATTTTTAGCTTTTCTAGTAAGAAATACCAGTGCTGATGGGCAGCTCCCCAGTTTGTGGAGCTGCTCCCCCGCAGGAAAAGCCAGGGGTGGATTTATTCTCACTCCCATTTCGGAGTTGGGATCTTGGAACTCCGAAGGAGTTTGACCATTGCCTGGCTCCGGCACAGCCTCTACAAGAGCAAAGAGGAACAACCTCTTTGCTGTTCTCTTCCCTTTCTCCCACAGCTGGAAACCACCGTGCTTGAACTTCACAAATGCTCATTTTTTTCTTTTGTTGTTTTCCTTTTTTTCTTTTTTTTTTTCCCTGGAGATTAAAATGCTACATTTGGGAGGGGGGAATATTTATTTAGTTATTTATTTATTTGCTTGTTGGCGTTTTGTCTCCAAGCTCTACAAATTTGGCTAAGTGGAAAATTTATCCATCTCAGTTAAAGCAGAGTGGAAATACCTTCCCAAAAGTGCTTTCCCCCTCCCAAAGACGTTTTTTTCTCCTAAGAAAAAAAGGGAGAATTATTATTAATTTATTCTTCCCCCCCACCAAGGTGCACCTTTAGCTTGTGGGAATACTTTTGGCCTGACCAGTGGTGCCTGCTGTGCTGCTGGCTGTGGATTTGCCCTCTTTTCCAGGCACAGCAGCCCCCGGATGTCAGCCGGGGCGGGAAGTGGTTCTCCATCAGATGCGAAGATAAATCAATCTGGTTCGAATCACTCAGGGGAAAGTGATCAAAGCCAAAAGTAAAGCTCCAGTAATGAGGACAAAAGACGGAGTTTTCATTCATAACAATATGAGCTCTCCAGAAAAGGAGAAATGCCCTGGAGGGAATGCTGGAAGCAAGTGATCAGCGTGTCTTCTACCCATTTGTATCCCTTTTTGCAGGGAATGGATGATACAGTGCCAGTGTCACTGCCTGTGTCACTGTGCCATCAGCCACCACCACACATCCCCTCTTGGCATTGTGAAATCTCCCTCTCTTAGTGAGGATAAAGAGAAGTAGAATTTCTTTAGACACCATAAAACTGAGTATAAATTAAAAAATAATAAATCTCTCAACCCAAATATAAGCCCGGGTGTATTCTAATTTTTACATATTATATATTTACAGTTTAATTCTGACCATTTGTCCCAGCCAGCACCTCTCTGTGAGCAGCAGGTCGGCTGCAGCGTGAATTAACCCGCTGTGCAAATCCTCCACGATGTTTCATAGTCACATCCACATAAATAAATGGCCGTAATTTTAAACCAGCCCTATTATGTTTTCCAAGCAATAGTTCAAATTACACAGCCCAGCAACAGCTTACAAGAAATCCATCAGAACTGGAAAGGGGAATAAAACTGCCATTCTCTCTACCTGTTTGTGCAGCTCCTTGCTAATGCAGGGAGAGCCCGACTGTTTATTTGGAGAAGTAAAGTTGTGGAAATATACTTGGAGGGTGTAATGTGGACAGCACGTGTTTCTGGGAGCTACCTGAAGTCTGTGTCCTAATGGCTTGCAGATGTCCCTGGGTCACCGATTTCCTATGGGCCAGTGGCAGCGCCCACCCCTCCCGCTCGTCAAATTAAAAAAAGAAATTAAAAAAAAAAAAAAAAGGAAGGGGGATGGTGGATATGGGAGGGGGGTTGGGGGGGCTCGACTTCTGGAACTTGTAAAATTGTTTGTTTGGGTTGTTTCCAGCTCCCATCCCAGCGCTGCTCCTGAGTGATTTGGAAATTCTAGCTGCCAGGTCCATGTTGGGGTGGAACGATGATTTATTTGAAAAATAGAGAAATCTGCTATGGGATCACTTTGAGTTTGCTCAGGGTGGGGAGTTTATTTACACTGGGATTATTTATGTAAAAAAACCTGCAGTTTTCTCTACTGACTAATAAACAGGGATTTGTTTTAGTTATATATATATATTTAAAGACAGACTCACGTATGCAGGCGGTCCTAGAGCTGGGTCTTGCTGTCCTCTCTCCATGCCAAGTGCAGAATTTTGTGCCCAGGCACTATATAAATATTTTATTTTGCACAGACCATAAATCTTAAGACGTGTCTAAGAATTTAGATAATTTTTTTGTGGTTTGGGTTGTATTTCTTCCCCGGGGCTGGGGGTGCTCAGGGCCTCCCTCACTTCTCGGTGACCAGTTTTGTGTGAGTCCCATCCTGCACCCGATGCCACCCCCTGGGGGTGCTGAACCCACCACGGTCTGGGGTGTTCTGCTTGAATTTGGGCACATTTTCCCCTGGTCTCTCTGCTGCTGGATGTGGCCGTGTCTCTTCATCCCTAAGGGGCAGGATGTGACCCCGGGAGGGGGCACTGAGCCTTTTCCCAGCTGCTGCTGAGTGTGGGACCTTGTTTTCCTGCTGCCCACGGATGCTGAGGGTGCTCCGTCCTGGGACATGGCACTGAGCAGCTCCCAGTCCCCTTTTCCATAGGGGAAGCCTTTCCAGGTGTTTTTAGGGTGCCTGTTTTTGGTGGTGGCAGCTGGATGGCATTGCTGGCAGCGGGCACTCAGGGCTGGTGGGTTGTTCCCAGCATTGTTCAGGAGGTGCTCAAATGAAATTCCAGCTGATTTTAAATACCTGCCCTGGGGCTGGACCGAGGGCCAGGTCTCCATCCCCACCTGGAGCCTCGGACAGGCAGGACAGCCTGGGAGCCACTTGGGTGCTGGGTGTTTTAAAACACCAAGAGGTGGTGTTTCAATTTCTCTCTGAATTACTGTATAATCCATAAACAGAACTGCTTTTTAATTAGTTAATTTATTTACTTTTAATTCAACAATGTGACTTTGCAGAGGAGTACCATTTATCCCATTTTCCTTCTATTTTCCTTTGCTGCAGAGGTAAGGAAGCAGGAAGGGCTGTTGCAGGAGAGCTTACGGTGAGGAGAAAAATAGCTTAACACTCCTTGTGTTAAAATTCCTGGAGCAAAGGAGAAGGAGATAGAGAACCCAAGTGGGGAGGGCAGGGAGTACTGGTTTTTCTGCGTCTCTCTCTCTACCTGCCTCTCCTACCTGTGACAGATTAGAAATATACTCTGGCCATTTAGCTTGGCAAAAATCATACTTTTTTTGCACGAACATGAGAAAAAACTCATCCTGCTGCTAAGTGGGAAAAGTTTATTCTGAGAATAACACCCTCGAGCTCCCAGTTTTTTTACCTAGAAATGTTTGCTATGTCTTAATAATAACACAGAAAGTCTCAGACTGCATGACAGAATATCATTATATTTTCTGGGTTTAGGAAAAAACCTATTATAAATATGTCTCCGAATGGTGTATATATACCTTGGCGTGGAGTTTAATTTGCTGTCAGTCTGAAACCACTCTTTATCGTAATCCTGGGTTCCTACTCATAACATACCAACCCAGTTCTGACTTTGAAGCAAAGGATGAAAACAGGTGCTGCCTCCCACCAGACAAAGCGCCGCGCTCCCGTGGTGCCGGCGAGGGAACTCCTGGGGAAACCCCAGGGAAACAGGAGGACATCCCCGATTTGCTTTCATTTTATTTTTTAACATTTAGTTCTGAAACGTGCACTTGAGAATTTAGGGCGACAAGTTCTCCTTGCCACACTTCTCCAAAATAAACTCTGGCTGAAGGGTAATATTTTAGTGGAGCAAACAGAAAGGGCTGCAAAAGAAGCGTCGTGAGAACGTACCTTGGTGTGGAGCACGACTGGAGACAGTCCCGACCTGCTAAGCACTGTCTTTGCAGCCACTGGAGAGACTCTGGTGGGAATTCAGGGGGCTCTGGGGAGGGAGAAGAACTTTTCATGTGCTGTTTTTAAACATAGCCCAGGTGCTCTCACCCGAGTGTTGTGATCCCCCCCCAGCCTGTCCTCAGGTAGTTAACATTCACCAAAATATTGATGGCAGTTACCTTTCCTGCCAGCTCTTATCTGAGTGGGCTTGAGTAGGGCTTTGGCAGAGCCTGAAAGGAGGTATTGTTACCTTACAAAAAAAAAAAAAAAAAAAAAAAAAAAAAAAAAAAAAACAAAAAAGGCAAAGAAACTCAAAGTTGAGAAACAAAGGAGGATTTTGGGATCAGCCCCGGCTGGGACAGCTGCTCTGCCAGCCCTGGGATGGGACTGTCCTGAAGCACCAGCCCCGGGGCCTGGCAGTGGGAATGTTTGCTCTTTAAAATACGGTTGGGGTTGGTTTTTTTCACTCTCTTAGTGAGGCTTCTGAGCATCCCTTTTGTGTGTGTGAACTGAAACCAAACAGGGTATGGGTATGGATATGTCTCCTTCTCCCTCATCAGTGCCCTGCACCTTCCCTTTGAATTCCTGCTCCAACTGCAGACTAATCTGACAAAGAGGATGTTGAAGAAATAAATATTTTTGTAATTTTTTTTCAATTTGTGGAGAAAAGAACAGCAATGTGCCTTTCCCTGTACTAGACCCCAGAGAGTCCTCAGTCCTTCCATAGGAAGGCAGGATCCTGTTTTCTGCTGCACATTCAGCTCCTCGTGGGCCTTTTATTTAGTTCTTTGCTTATCTGTCACCTTATGAATTGTCCTAAGTTCGCTCAAAGACTGTCCAGAATCAAATCCTTTATCATTTGGGGTCAAGTGGTCCAGGTTTGGTGTCCAGGCCAAATTATTTCCATGGTCTCTTTCTCTGAGAAAGCCTGAACAACAGTCCCTGAAAAGGTGACAGATCTGAGGTCCCCAAAATTGCCTGAAACTGCAGAAACACCCACATTTTTTCTCTATTACTGGGATAGGAGGGATATTTTGGGATAGGGAAGGAAAAAAAAGAAATCCCCCGAAGAGAATCAAATCCAGTCTTACTGGTCTGGCAGCCTTTGTGGAAGAAAAAGCCAGGAGGACAAGGGGGTGACTGTGGAGTGTGTCCTTGTGTGAGAGGAGACCTCTCTGCCTGGGTAAGGCTCTTTAGACAAATATCAGATATTTTTGGGCTATTTTAGGGCAATCTGGTGGATGGGGCTAATGAAGCTCTGAGCCATTAACTCCCTGCCTGGTGCTGCCACCCTCAATCAGGGCTCTCCCGGGGGAATCAGTGCCGGCTGAGTCCTGGCAATCCTCAGGATTAACCTTGGAGTTTGACCTTGCAGGATGCTGAGTGCTTTCAGCTGACTGAGCCGGGGGTGTCACTGCTGGGGGCTTGCTGGGGGCTTTCTTCGCCCACCCTGGCCCCAGGGAGGGCTTTTAGCAGAGCGTGAGGGGTTTCCACTTCAGCTGAGAAAACGAGGCTGGTGCTCCCATCAGATGCCATGTCTCCAATCAAGCAGTTTCCCGTCAGCCCCTGATGGTGATTAATTTCCAACATCTTGTGCTTGACTTGCCTGATCCGAGGCCGTTGACTCAGAAAACAGGAAAGGTCAGTTTGACTTGCTCCAAACCCAACGCCGGGGTCGCATCCAAAACAAACAGTGTCATGTGGGATCCAGGGCCACTGGAGAGGATTCCCGTGTGAGCAGAGGGCAGGGCTGTGCTCACCCTGCTGACACCTCAGGGCTCACTGCGAGGGGCAAGGTGTGCAAACCCTCCTGTGTTATAAAACCAGGAGTGTTTGTGGAGAGGAATTGTTTCCATTAATTAAAAAGGGGAGGGGGAGCAATGATCTGCTGGAAAGGAGCAGGAAAGCATCACTGTTTGAGATCCTGGTTTCTAATCTCCTTTGCACAAGGTGGGACAGCACCTGACAGGTGTGGTTTGGGGAGGGTTTTCTGTCCCAGCACGCTGTGGCTGGTGAAGGGCTCCCAGGTCTGCAGGCAAGAGGCTGAAACCTCAGCACACAGCCAGCTTTCCACTGCCTTTTCCTGGTGTGCAAACAGAGAGCTTGGCCAAGGAGATTGCAGAGCTCTGCACCCTGGCATAGAGGAAGGTGTCCCTGCCCATGGCAAGGGGTAGAATGAGATGAGCTTTAAGGTCCCTCCAACCAATGCATTCCATGACTCTGAAACACAGAGGAGAAGTGAAACTGTCCATGGAGGGGTTGGGGTCAGGTTTGGAGCTGGTGGAGCCATCAGCAGAAACCAATTCTCTGGTGCTGGGGAACACTGAGGGGTTTTCCTGGCTCAGTCTGGCTCAGTGTGAGGATGTTCAGCAGCTCGGGCTGAGCTCTGGGAAATCTGATGGAAGTCAGTTGGAAAGAAACGCTCCAGTGGGTCCTCTCCAGCCTCCAGCCCTCCCTCCTTCTTTTTTAGGCTGAAGCAACATATTTATTTTGCAATTTTGGTTCTTCTTTTGCTAAACAAACTCCAAAAATAGGGTAATACAAGCAGAAGAGCTAGACAACCATGTTCACAAAGGTTTTCCCCAGAGCCCAGCGGGATGCAGACTGGAGCAGTGTGGGTTGCACCAGACTGCTTGGGTGTCTGACCTTGCCCTGCTCCTGGCTGGTGAAATTTCTTCCCTGGCAGAAGACCAGGAGCCAGCCCAGAGCTTGTGGCCACGGCAGGGAACAAGCCTGGTGGTGCTCATGGTGAAGGTGCAGGAGCTGAGCTGCTGCTTTTGTGCAGCCGGGAGGGGGGATTTGAGGTGAATGTCTGCAGCCTCGGGCTGGGGGCTGCTGTGGAGCTCAGGTGGTGCTGGGACCTGCACGTGGTGTGTTCCCACCATGGAGTTCAGGCAGAGTTCAGCCCTGGGAGCTGCTGGAGACAATGCAAAGCCCACCTGCTCCTGCCAGCTGCGCGTTCCACCCCTGCTCGAACCACTTGTCTGCATATCACAATGAACCTCAAAGCTCCTGCATGGAATAACACTTTATTATTAATAATAATAATAAGTAGAGGTAATTTGTGATTCTTGAAACTAGCCCAAGCCACCAAATTCAGATTGAGATCTGACTTCAGCCTCCTGAATGAGGGGTTTGGGCTGGTCCCTCTGCAGGCCTGGGACCAGTTGTGAAATGTGGAGTGCAGCTCCTAAATCCCTTGTGCTGCCTCTGAGCTTTGGGAGCTGCGGTCTGGCTCCACGCCAGTGTCTAACCATGAGGAAAACCTCTCTGTTTTAGGGTGTGCCACCTGCCTTTCCTCTTCTGTTTTTCCTTTAATTATGATCTTCAGCAGGGTGAACTGCATTGATGAGATCTGGTGATCATTGGGTTTGCTGGCAGTGGTGGGGTTTGCTGTGGTGGAGAAACCCTGAGGGGCTGGTGAATCCCTGAGAGTGACCCAATGTGACCCTCGGGATCTTTGGGGCCATTTTACCCTTCTTTGCCTGCTGCAGAGTCCCAGCCTTTGCAGTGGCCCAGGCTGCAAGAATGTGCCTGAGAGGAGTGTGAGAGGTCGTGGCCAGGCTTTTCGAGGAGCTGAGTGCTGGGTGTGGCATGAAACGTGTTCTGGGCTGGTGAGCAGCTCTTGCACATCTGGCTCAAGAGTGCTAGAAAGGAACTGCTCCCATCTGATACATCTCATTCCAAAGGTGGGGTGAAGCACAGAGAAACTCTTACTGTGTGAGCAGGGTAGGTGTGGGAAAGCTTTTCCCATTTCAGAGATGATCACAGAAGCTTCTTCTGGGTAAAATCTCTTACAACCAATCCATCCATGTGAGGTGTGTCCACAGCACAGTCCTTTCCCAGTCACCACATCCATAAGCTTCCCTTCCTCTCCTTGACCATCCTGTGTCACAGAACTCCATCCTTCAGGAGCTCCATCTTTTCCCAAACAGGCTTAAAAGGGGCCAAAGGCTCAGTTTATCTGAACAACTTTTGACGCTGCCAGAATGGCACACAGAGGGAGACACAGAGGAACAGGGCACAGCTCTTAGAAAAGAAGTAAAACTAATGCTGACTTTGCCTTTTTGGTGTGTGTGGCAGCTTTCAGGTTGGGTACCCAGCGCAATTATTGGCTCATCTTGGGTTTTTTGGGTCCTTGGCAGAAAGCAAACTGTGCTGTTTGCACAACTGACCTGTGGTAGATGAGTTTGTGTAATACAGGAGGGTTTGTGTCATCCAAAGCCATTTTTTTTTTTTTTAAAACAGAAGCTCTGACCAGCCAATTGACATTTTATTAATAAGTTTTCAAAGCTGCAGGAGTACAGCCTCTCCCTTGTCCCTACAAGCGTGGGTGGGAGAGGGTTTGGAGCCCAGGCTGTGCCCCCGGGCACAGGGGTGGGCGAGTGATGGCCAGGTGGCTTTGGCCAAGCTGTGGTGCAGCTCTGCTTCCAGGGCTAGGGAGAAGCCAAGCCAGTGGGTACGTTCTCCAGCATCGTTTTCTGCCATTCACAGTAATTTTTATTTATGTGTTTGCTTTTTCACATGCAGATGGGCAGCATCAATGGCTCGGAGCTGTGGTTTGCACCCCAGAGCCAAGCAAGTCGTCCTGCCCTGGCTCAGCCTCCGAGTGAGCTGGCTTGGAGTGTCCACCTGGGCTGTTCCTATCTCTGCAAAGTGGGTAGTTCATTCCACAAGCTTCCAGCAGTAGACTTCTGACTGTTTGCATCATAAAACAGTGTTTAAAGTGTGGTTATGGTCAGCAAAGAGCCAGAGAGCAACTGTAAAACTGACATCTTAGGGTTTTTTTAGTATTTATCCCTTGTCAATGGTTTCCCATATTGAATTTGCTCAGTTTATGAGTCACAGTGAGGTTTCTCCTTCCCAAATTCCTTCCTTTGGGAAGGTTTCTCCTTCCCAAATTCAGCGTGGCAGCTGGAAGCTGGTTCTCTCATTGCTTTGCATGGCAAAAGGAAAGCATTGGAAAGCAAAGGGACACGCAGGCACCATGGCCTTGAGTCACCCAGGACCGGGGCTGGACCCAGCTTAGAGCAGTGCCTTGTCTCAGTTTCTGTGCACTGAGTGACCTGTAGGACAATGTCTGTGTGTGGACTCCCTCTTCCAAGGAGTGTGGACTTGGGCAGCTTTGGAGAGGGCTCCAAGCTACGTGGTAGGTGCCCCAAAGGAGACTCCAACCCTCACTGAGCTGGCAGCAGAGCTCTGCCCATGGTGTTTCCAGGGAGAAGTGGCTTTTCCCCAAGAAGAGCCCAACCAGGAGGTTGGTGACCATCCCACAGGGGAGATGGCTCAGACCAAGAGGGCTCTGCTGTGGGAGCTCTGGCTCAGAGCAGCGGAGACTTTTGGACTCTGCAGCACCATCAATGGATTTTTTTGTCCTGCAGGGTTTTGCTCCAACACTTAATTCAGCAGCTCCATTCATTTGGGTCGGGACATACATATATACCTTGGCACTTGGCTGCCAGGACAGGCCAAGCGGTTTTTACGCAGCCCCGGCCAAAAAGCACAGGGCGAGGTAGGGAGGCTGCACAAAAATTCCTCCCTCGCTCGGGTGAAGTTCCTAGAATCTGTGGGGAGGTGCAGGGTCAGGGTTGGCACTGCCGGCCTGGGTGAGGGCTTGAGAAACTTCTCAGCTGGACTTCGAACCGCTCCGTAAAAAATCCAGGGCAAACGTTGGAGGTAAACTGCTAAATCATGGCTTAAATCCCTTCCTCCGGAGTCGGATTCCACTCCCAGCACATCTGGAGAGGGGATGTGAAAGTCTGAAATTCCCTCTCAACGCCCCCCTCCTCTCCCTTCCCACCTCCTGCCTGCCGAGCCGGGACCTCCTTGAGCGCGGGCAGGGATGGGGAGACACACACACGGGGCTCATTCCTGTCCCAAATGGGGGGAGTTGTGGCTGCTGAGCTCACAGGGCTGGGCTTGTGTGCTGAGCTGGGTGTGGGCTCTGCCCGTTCCTCACAAAGGTGAGATCTCCAGCTTTGGAAGTTGGAAAAAGCCCCAGTCCAGTCCTCTTGGCTTTCCCCCTGCTCCTTCCTTGGCTTTTTCCCTGTAGATTTGTATTTTCCCAATGGATTTGTGTTTTCTTAATCAAAAGGTCTTGTAGAGAGAAAATCCCTTGGTGGGAGTTGGGTGGTGACGGAGCTCTGTGGCTGAATTTGGTGTCTGCTTGGTGCACTGTTGGAAAGTCCTTGACATCTCTGGTCACAACACTGATAAAAAGGGATCATGGAAAGCATGGGAATGCTGGCAGTGTTGGCAGAGCCTGCCTGAGCTCCCCTGGGCACTGCCCGTGCTGCCCCACAGCCTCTGTGTTTGGTCTGAGTGGTGAAAGTCCACGTGAAGAACGAGAGGAATCCTGCTGGCTCCGGAGGGGTTGGGATGTTGGAGGTCCCCCACACTCCCAGAGCAGGAATGCCCAGTGCAGGTGTGGGGTAATGACAGTTTTGGGATCATATCTTCAAAATCATATCTTCTGGTTTTCACACTCCCTTGAACCGCTACAGGGCTTGTTGCTTGAAAGTGGGAACACCCTATAACATCTAAAAAAACATGCTGAAAAATATCTGTAGTTTATATTTTATGCTCCTCTGCTGTGTTCCTGGTCAGGAACTATTTGCCCATCTGATCAGGGTCTTCAGAGTGTCCAGCAGAGCCCCAAGTGAAAGGCAAAAGGCTGGGAAGTCCAGGTGCAGGGTGCATCATTTGGGGGTGATGTGTTTTTAAATCAAAGTCCCTCCAGTATCCCTATCTGCCTGTGGTTAATGGGTTACAGACAAACTGGCCCTTCCAGCTCCTGCCCTGGGTGCCCTGGCCAGGTCTCATGACTGAATCGAGCGGGGCCAAGAGATATTGACAGGCTGCAAAAGCACCCGACTCTCCTCTCCCAGGAGATTTTCCTTAAAGCTCCAACTCCTGGAATCCTGTGAGTCCTTCCTTTTCCTGCCTGAAAGCTGAATTTTGGTGGAGTAGAGCCACTTTTTCTAAGTTAACTTCAATGGTGTGAGATCCAGACGCCCTTTTCAAGTCTATATTTCTTTACTTCCAGCTAATGAGGGTTTTAGTTATATTTTGAAGTGACTGATGACTTTTGGGGACACTTCTTGCTGCATCCACACCCCTCCATGGAGCTTGATGTCTTGAATCACCCAGAGCTGTGGGATCCGAGGCAAAGTTCCTTCCCAAAACATGTGCAGTGACTCCCATGTCCTGTGAAGGTATTTCCCCAGTGACAGATGCTGCTGGGACAGGGGCAGGGCTTGGCTGAGGTAGAACCAGCTCATGAGCTCTGAAATGTGCTGGTGGGTGGTGGGGAGTCCTTGGCTACACGAGCTGACCCTCATCATACCTTGCAAGGCTTGGCTGTTTCCTCAGGCTCTGCTGGGAGTGGTGGATTAAGGGCCAGGGTACGTTTGGTTTGGAGAGTGTAACTGTTTATGGACATGTATTAGAATGGGATATTTGGAGATGCCAAAGTGAGAACAAGTCCTCTGAAAACCAGCAGGGGGGCTGTGCTCCTAAGTCACTTTGTCCCTGGAAGAATCCCATATTTAATGTGGATGTGGCTGCTTGGGGATCAGGTTGCCCTTGGGAGGTATTTTTTATTTATTTATTTTTGCCAGACATGTTGCTTTAAATACTGTTCCCCTGCTTTTTGTGAATGTGTCTGTGGCACAGCTGGGCACTGCTAATAAATCTGAAATAAATGAATTGCATCATTGAGAAAAAGCACTTCATGGTAGACAGCTCCTGATGTGCTTTTGGGCATGTCCCTTTGACTTGGGCTTGGCTGCCTTTTGTAGGAAGGAGCCCAAAGTGGCTGATGTTTGATGGCACAGGAGGAGGGACAGGAGATGCTGAGTGGGACATGGGTCAGGTGTCCTCATGTCCTTGTGGCATCCTCTCCATGTGACAAGCAGAGAATCATTTCACTGAGGTGGGAAAAGCCCTCCCAGCCCACGGAGCCCACCCTGTGCCCGATGCCCACCTTGTGCCCCAGCCCAGAGCACTGAGTGCCACGGCCAGT